>JACVEC010000186.1:30000-34729 GCA_025215565.1 Flaveria ramosissima | reverse complement strand
TGCGAAGGATTGCCGTGGCGAACTGGTTAGGAGGACGCAACACCCCAGGAAACTCCTAAGGGTGTTTTGAATGTGGAAAGGAGGGGCACTACAGCGAAATGCCACAACTAAGGAGAAATGGAAATGGAAACAATGGAAATGGACACAACAACAACAACAATAACAACAACAACAATGGTAACAACATACGGTGGAAATGGCAACGGTAATGGCGGTAATAGGATGGAGCAAAAGGGGAGAGCCGTCTCATGGCTCAGGTGAGGCTCTAAATGATCCTACAACTGTTACTGGTAGATTCTCTGTTAATGGTTGCTTTGCTACGGTACTATCGATTACTGGAGCTGATAGGAGTTTCGTGTCCTTAAAATTCTGTAGTCTTTTAAGTGATATACCCTCCGCCTAGAATCTAAATACACCGTTAGAGTTGGCTGACGGTAAACAGATTCACGTAAATCATATCCTTAAAGACTGTAGATAGAGTTGCTGGTCATACTTTCGTTATAGATCTTATGCCTGTTACTCTGGGGGTTTTGATGTTGTGATAGGCATGGATTGGCTTTCTAGCACAAGCAGAAGTTATATGTCATGAAAAGATCATACGAATTCCTGTTGATGACACAATTCTGACGGTCCGAGGTGATAGAAGTGGTGCTGTGATAGGCATTATCTCGTTCATGAAAGCCCAAAGTTACTACGAAGGGTCGTGTGGCTATTCTAGCACTTGTGACTGATAAGCAGGCGAAGGAGGAAAGAGAATGGAGGATATTCCCATAGTGCGCGACTTTCCAGAGGTGGTTCCAGAGGATCTTCCTGGATTACCACCTCATCGTCAAGTGGAATTCCAAATTGAACTAACTCCCGGCGCAGCCCCGATTGCTAGAGCACCTTATCGATTAGCACCGAACGAACTACAGGAGTTGTCGTCACAACTCCAGGAGCTATTAGATAAGGGTTTTATTCGCCCTAGTACATCACCCTGGGGAGCCCCCTGTTTGTTGTTAAGAAGAAGGATGGCACGTTTCGGATGTGTATTGACTATAGGGAGCTAAATAAAGTAACAGTCAAGAACCGATACCCTCTACCCGTATCGATGACTTGTTTGACCAACTTCAGGGATCAAGTTACTATTCGAAGATTGACTTGAGATCTGGCTATCATCAACTCAGAGTACGCGAAGAAGACATTTCCAAAACCGCGTTTCGTACCCGCTACGGTCATTATGAGTTCTTGGTCATGCCTTTTGGGTTGACAAATGCACCTGCTGTGTTCATGGACCTCATGAACCGTGTGTGCAAACCCTACCTCGATCAGTTTGTCATTGTGTTCATCGATGATATACTGATATATATTCCAGGACAAGGAAGACCATGAGGAGCATTTGCGGATGATTTAGAGCTGCTGAAAAGGGAACAGCTGTACGCCAAATTCTCTAAGTGTGACTTTTGGATACGAGAAGTACAATTCTTAGGTCATATTGTTAATGAGAAAGGGATACATGTTGATCCTGCCAAAATTGAGGCGATCAAGAATGGACCACACCTAAAACGCCGAGTGAAATAAGACAATTCTTGGGATTAGCAGGTACTATCGACGATTCATAGAGGGATTCTCTAAGATCGCACAACCTCTCACAGCTTTGACTCACAAAGGGACTACATACAAATGGGGTGAAAGCCAAGAATCGGCTTTTCAATCGCTTAAAGCAGAAGCTATGTACCGCGCCGATACTAGCACTGCCAGAGGGGACGGATGACTTCGTGGTGTATTGTGATGCATCCATTCAAGGCTTGGGTTGTGTCTTAATGCAGCGAGACAAGTGATAGCCTACGCCTCGAGACAATTAAAAGTCATGAGAAGAACTATACTACTCATGACTTAGAGTTGGGTGCAGTAGTCTTTGCCTTAAAGATTTGGAGACATTACTTGTACGGTACCAAGTGCACTATCTAACCGATCACAAGAGTCTTCAACATATCTTTGAGCAAAAGGAATTGAATATGAGGCAACGACGTTGGGTGGAGCTGCTAAACGACTATGATTGCGCTATTAAATACCATCCGGGAAAGGCGAATGTGGTTGCTGATGCCTTAAGCCGGAAGGAAACAGCTAAACCCAGACGGGTGCGAGCTTTACAGCTCAATATTAGTACTCAACTGCCTGAACAAGTTAAGGAGGCACAGGTAGAAGCTTTGAAAGCAGAACAGAAAATATTGGTTCTGAGTCGTTGAGAGGAATGGATAAACAGCTGGTGATGAAGGAAGAAGATGGGATTCGATATTCATGGATAGACTTTGGGTGCCTGCCTATGGAAATTTGAGAGACCTGGTTATGAGTGAGGCACACAAATCCAAGTACTCTATACATCCTGGATCTGATAAAATGTATCATGATCTGAAGGCGCACTATTGGTGGCCTAATATGAAAGCGGATGTGGCTACATATGTGAGCAAGTGCTTGACCTGCTCGAAGGTAAGGTGGAGTATCAAAAAAACCATCCGGACTATTGCAGCAACCTGAGATACCGATGTGGAAGTGGGAACAAATCTCCATGGATTTTATTACCAAGCTGCCCAGGACTAGTAATGGTTGTGATACAATATGGGTTATTGTGGATCGATTGACAAAATCTGCTCATTTTCTTGCTATAAAGGAAACTGACAAGATGGAGAAGTTAACCCGCCTGTACCTCAAGGAGATTGTTTCCAGACACGGTGTACCGATCTCCATTATCTCTGATCGTGATGCTCGTTTCACGTCACACTTCTGGCAATCATTGCAGAAATCTTTGGGAACACGATTAGATATGAGTATGCTTATCACCCGCAAACGGATGGCCAGAGTGAGCGTACCATACAGACGTTGGAAGATATGCTACGTGCTTGTGTAATGATTTCGGGAATAACTGGGAAATTCACTGCCATTGGTGGAATTTCTTTATAACAACAGTTATCACACTAGCATACAAGCAGCACCTTTCGAGGCTTTGTATGGGAGAAAATGTAGATCACCTGTTTGTTGGGCGGAATTGGCGATAGTCAACTGACTGGTCCCGAGTTGATTCATGAAACAACTGAGAAGATCGTACAGATACGGAACCGTATGGCAGCAGCGAGACCGACCAAAGAGTTATGCTGATAAGAGACGGAAACCTTTAGAGTTTCAGGTTGGTGACAAGGTTTTGTTGAAAGTTTCACCATGGAAAGGCGTAGTTCGGTTGTAGGCAAGAAGGAGGAAGCTAAACCCGAGGTACGTTGGACCATTTGAAATAGTGGAAAGATAGGTCCAGTGGCCTATCGTCTAGCCCTACCTGATTCGCTAAGTGGAATCCATGATGTATTTCACGTATCAAACTTGAAGAAATGCATAACTGATGAAACGATGGTCGTACCACTAGAAGAGGTTCAAGTGGATGAGCAACTACGTTTATTGAGGAACCAGTGGAGGTGATGAGGACCGTGAGGTGAAAACACTTAAGCAGAGCAAGATACCTATTGTCAAAAATCCGTTGGAATTCGCGACGTGGACCGGAATTCACATGGGAACGGGAAGATCAAATGAAGCTTAAGTATCCTCATCTATTCGAGAAGACGATGTTGCAGACGAAGGTATTGATTTAAATTTCGGGACGAAATTTCTTTCAACATGGGGATGATGTGACAACTCATCCAAAACTCACTCGATTTCGATTTCTGTGTGCCAATGCAGTAGACCAGTGATGGAACACTCTCACCATGTAACGCAATTTTCGGGACGAAAATTCTTTCAACATGGGGATAATGTGACATCCGGTAAATTTCGTTACCAAACTCCGTTAGTTTCGTTAAGTTGCATACACGTGTCGTAAACACACACTAGTTGTCGTTTAACGTTGGTGACCTATTAATAATGAATAATGTTAAATTAATGTGAATCTAATTGATTATGTGATTATTGTGTTATGTTTATGTGTTGCATGTTTTTATTGTTAATTGAGAATTAATCGCGTAACGTGGAAATGTGTGTATTAATTCGTATGTTTGTGTTTGTAAAGAGATAAAACATATAATTTGTTACCATGAGTTATATGTTATTATTATAGTTAAAAACCATTTAAAAGTGTTTAAAAGAGTGCCTTTTAATAAAATACAAAACACAAGGGCCTAAGTTGTTAAATTGCAAAGTTTAATAAACAAAACAAAACCCAAACCCTAACCACCCAAATCGGCCGCAACCTTTCTCCCCCCTCTCCCTGCGAAATCCAGCCAAGAAACAAGCACTTTGTGTGGATTTGTTCGATTCATCCATATAACACCTAGGAAGCATCAATGCAAGCAATTACAAGTTTAAAGGTTAGTTTTGTTCAGTTTTTGTGTTCTTCATATTGGCCGAACCTAATTCGTGATTTGACATCATGGAGTCGAAATTGGTGTGTTTGATGTTGTTAATCATTAGTTAGATTGTTTACATGTTGTTTAACGTGGATTATGTATGAATTACATGTTTTTAGTGGTTTAATCATGGTTTGGTCTTGACAAACCCTAATTCGAATTTGTATGATTTTGGATGGATGATTGTTGTTTGATGAATGTTTGATGATTATTGGGTTGTATGAATGTTAGAAACACATTGATCTTACAAGAAAGTTGGGATTTTGATGCATTGTTCATAGGTTACTAAGAATAGTAACTTTATTTTGCATGAAGTAGTGATCTAGTGATGGATTGATGTTATGGATGAGTTCATGATGATA
>JACVEC010000186.1:22500-25000 GCA_025215565.1 Flaveria ramosissima | reverse complement strand
ATGTACAATTCGACAATGCTGTTCTATATGCTTATTTTTTTCAACTTTTCAAGTTGAATTTTTACGAGGTGAATACTAATATTCAAGTTATTAAAATCAAGTCTTATCAATTTCAACACCCCAGCTACCATGATGGTTTTGTCACTCGTTTGTTAGTTACTTTTTACAAGTGCTTAATATATTTAGTCTAATAAAAATTGAAATATGTAAACGTTTAACATATCATTTTTCACATTACATGGTAAAATTATTTAATAATTAATTTTCAGATTGATGTAACTGGATAATATTATTTAGAGTTAATTACGTAAATGATTCCTATATCAATCCATATTGCGGTTTTAATTCACTAGAATCAAAACCTACTAGCATGTGTCTATTATTTTACACAACATAACAGATTTAATTTAAATCATTGAACCATATCTGTAACTTCTTTACCTAAAAACCAAAATCATAAGATAAGTAAACCACATGGGCATCTATTTAATTAACTAATTATTTATGAAAAGGTGTCACAGCATAGATCAATCACTAGTGTTTTAACGAGACAAACATCAATAAATTATAATGATTACCGCGATATTATCTCAGGCCTGCATTATTTTCTCCAAAATATGTCATGCTCATGACTTGTTCTACATTGTCTCCTTGTGAAATGCTTAGATCCCTACGGCAACATGTTACGTATAAGAATATTATCCCCATTTCACCTCACAAAATTAAACTCACTCTGATCATGGCGAATCCGGAGGCAACCGAGGTTGGCGTTAAGGGGAGGAGGAAGGCGTCCAACTCGAGAGGACACCCAAGATTCGTAGGCGTGCGACAGCGCCCCTCGGGCAGATGGGTCGCCGAGATCAAAGACTCCTTGCAAAAGGTCCGACTGTGGCTGGGAATTTTGACACGGCCGAGGACGCTGCACGGGCGTATGACGATGCTGCACGGTCGCTGCGAGGAGCCAACGCCCGTACAAACTTTGAACTGCCCGACAACGTCAACTCCCACCAGTATGTGGCTGAGAACACGGAGCCGTTTTCGTTCGAAGAAGCATGTCGATTGGACGACCCTCAGGATGGGCTTCTAGGAGCACTAAAGGCGAAACTATCGGTCGCAAAACCGAAGGCGAATAATCTTGGTTTTCCTGCGAAACAACAACATATCGGTGTGAAGAGAAAAACTCCATGCACTACGACCGTAGCCTCTACTGTTGTTACGAGTATGCCTGTTGTGAACCAGAGGCCGAATGATTTCGAGGAGGGGCAGTGGAAGAAACACATGCTACGAGCCTCTACCGCCGTCGACCACCACTGGTGGTTGGTCGACGGAGACACCGTGTGTGCGGGGAACGAGCAGGTGGTGGACGTTTTGAGCAATATTTTTGACAGCAATTTGATGGAGTCTTTGTGGCCGATGTCCACTGGAGCAACCCAAACGACGGGGGTTTGGGGAGAACAGACAGCAGCAGCAGCAGCAAGCAACAGCAACAAACAACAGGTGGTGCACTGCGACAACGGTGGTTGGTGGCGGGGTGGCGCGAGTGCAAGGGGTGAATGGACCTCCCAATCCTTCAAACTGGGATCCATTCATCTATCTCAATTCTGTTTTAGGATGACTATCGTCGTATGAGGGGCTAATTTTTTGAATTCTTATATCAAACATGTAACTAGAACACAAAACCAAAATGGTTTTGTACTTTTGTCAATGCTAATCCCTTACAAAGTTAAAATGTATGATTAAAACAATAAAACTACCAAACAAGTTTAATTGTTTTAATCATACATATGTTTTGTATTAGAGCGTAATTCACAAATGATATATGAAACGTATGAGAGTTATAATGCTAAGCGATTGATGTTACGGCACACCACTAATAAAGTCATGATCCATATGTTCATAATAAAGTATTGAAAGGAATAAAGCTCAGAAAAGAAAGCCTTTATCTATAAAAGTTAAGTTCGGAATCCTTTGAATTTTTATTTTAGAAGATCATCAACGACAAATTTATAGACCATGGGTACGTCTTTGAACATTCCAAGATTGAGTTTTTCTCTACTTCAAGAACGAGGAACTTGCACTTAGGACTCAAAATATCGTCCCAACGCTAACGTCACCAAATAAGTTATTATTAATATAGACCAATAAATAATAGTTTAGGTTATTAAAATGTTATTTGCCTTTAAATAAATACCACTTACATCACATTGTCTTAATCTTATTAGAGCATATTCACAGTGGCTTCCTTATTTTTATTCATATAATTACACGAAAAATCACTAGATTTTCTCTTCGGGGGCAATGAAAGAATACTTTTTAGACCATTATCATTACTTTTTCGCTTCCTCCACTCACAACCACTTTAAAAAAAATATTAAAAATTTATAAGGATTGAATAGTGATTCTTTAAATATACTAATCCACAATAAACATTTTCTCTCCCCTTCACTCACAACCACTCAAAACCATTCCCTATAATATACCCAAACATACTCACTTTTTA
>JACVEC010000186.1:0-20000 GCA_025215565.1 Flaveria ramosissima | reverse complement strand
ACTTCCTTTAACATATTACGTACAATGTATCATGACCACCCTCAAATCATGAATTTCAACTGGTATGCTATGGATATATTATGAGTGGTCAATCAGGCACTAACTTACTATTTAAATAAGTGCCACATTGACAGCATAACAATCTTATATCTTATCTATCCAAAATAGATGCGGGAATATCCACGACTTTATTTTCAAGAGAAGAGCAACACAATGTAAAAACAATGTTGATTATGTTCCAGCATGCACCTGCATTCTTGTACAGTATTTTGTCATCAAGTAAATATTATACTGTACATATCATTAAACACTTACAGTAACACGAATACAAGATCTTTGACAGAATTGAAAACTTAACTTGTATTCATAACATATGGTGAAACAAGATCATAATAAAAAGCAAGATGCAGCTGGATACATTCATTTCTTTGTGGAAGGTTGTTATATCGGTCATATTTTACAAGGTTCAACCAAATGCATCCATATGTTTGCTTATTCACAGGTCATCATTCAGCTCCTGTAGAAATTAAATTCCTCAACTCTATCAAATGTTCATCATTTGATATGTGGAGGTTGATACGGAGATTGGTCAACAACGCTTCTTTATCCCAACTTAGAGGTCCAGAAGCATATAACGCCTCTAAAGTGAAACGATAAGCGTGCAACTCTAACCCATGAATGAATCCATCTCCATCCCTTGGAGTATTAGAAGACTCCGCGTCACTTAAAAGTAAATCTGTCTCGTAAGGACTACAGCTACCGATAGAGCAGTTGTCGTTACTATGAGCAGAGTAATTATTAGGTTCTGATATTCTTTCGTTATCATGAAAACCATTATAATCTTTCATTTTCTTATTACTGGCATCCGAGCAAAAGGGGGAAGCTCTTTTCAGTAATCCAGTATCATTGTAAATAAGTAAGTTATTGTTCTTTTTTTCCTCATAGCAGATTTTGTCATCAGGCATTGGTATCCGCAAGCCAAATTTGTAGTGATGATTTGGTTGGCTCACATTCGCATTTCCGTTGTTTCCTGAAGTCTTTATAAGAAAAAACACATTAACGTCAATATCAACTGATGTAAAAAAAACAAAATGCAAGTATATATAGCCAGCAATTAAGCGTCTACTATAATTGATTATGTTAATGTAAGCAAGGAAGGATAATAAGAATATGAAAATGCATTACCTTTAGATGAAGTGGAAGCCATTGGCCATGTTGCCACACCTGTCTGGCCTTATATTTGATTTATGGACGGTTATCTGGTAAGGGAGGCCGTGAGGGCGTAATGAAAAGTGACCTCCATCAGAAAGTTTGCAGACTAATGTTGCAGTTTTCCATGAAGTACCATCCAACACTTCCACAATATCACCAACCACCCAATCCGAATCGTAATTGTTTACGCGAGGAGGGCAAGGCCGGATGAACTCCCTAGAGACGTTTTCAACGCTCGCGTCACAACAATCATACCTCAAATTGTAAGTATGCTTGTTCCCGGAAACAACTTGAGCAATGCACCATGATGTTGGCAGCTCAGTCTTGTTCATAACCTCCACTTTGCTCCCCTTTTGGAACTTCATGATCCGTTAGAAGTTATGAACAAATTACCCCAAACCTGCTACAACCTGAAAACCAATATCATATCATATAATTAACGACCTCCCACCTTCATCCAAAACTTCATCATTTTAATTTACTTTCTTTTAAATCTTTAAGTTGTGAAAAACAATCCTCGTGCATAAAGTGTATACGTACACCACATTAGGCTAAATTACCACAGCAACCTCTATTTAGACATTCAATTCTCATTTCGTAATGCCAAATTTAGAATTACAGGTAATTTGTATAGATAATTTTCATTTTAAAACATTCTATCATTTCCTTCCTTCCGCTGTGTGTGTGTGTGTGTGTGTGAGTTGATCACCCATAATATTTGAATTTGACCGAAGCAAGGATAATCCAATCACATATCCAACCAAAAAGGTAAATGAAATTTTTAATAGGATTACGACGTTCGTTTCAGGAGGAATTGCAATCAAATCAAAAGCCCCAATATTTAAATTGGAATTATAATAATAGTTTGAAATTACATCCTCCAAAATGAAACATTAAACAATTAAATACATTGAATCATAGAACACCGGGAGGAAATTACTAACCTTTTATTCAAAACCGTGTAGCAGTGGGATTTGTTTTGGGGATCTTTGTTTAATTATGGGATCACCGATTTGATTTGTATTCTAAGGGTTTGCTAATTTTGTTTCTGTTTTTACCAAAAATAAATTTACGTTTATTATATAACAGTTTGTTAGAAGGGGTTATAAATGTAAATAGCAACCGTCAAATATTTAATCCAATCCACAAATAAAGGAGAGAGAAGGGTGGTAGGAGAACGGCTATTGATACACTGAGCTATCTTATCAATATGTTTACATAAGGCCAATGAGTTCTACAATAACCGTTTAGAGAGAAGGGGGTCTTAATACTAATTGGTGTTAATATTCAACAAGTTACGTCTAAAAGGTGTGGATTAGAAAATTGAAATAGAGAGTATGCAATAAAATATTAAGGTTTGCTCCTTTGCCTACCCGTCTATCATTATTGCCTTTTCATGCGTATTTTTTCATATACTTTTGTTATTTACTTGTTTATGTTTCATGTTTTTAACTACAATTAATTACGCAAATGATCATTGTGATTTATTCAAAATAACAGGTTTTGATATTAAGTGTTTCAAGTAACAAGTTTAGATATTGTGTTTATAGTTTTGTTACGAATTTGAGTATTAACGCTAACAGACGTTTGATTTTCATTTAAGTTAGAATAAAAAGACTAAACTACTCTTTGAATGACTAATTTTATAATTATATCTATTTTTTATTCTAGGGACCATTTGTGTAATAAACTACAAAACAAAAAGAAAAGAGTTAATTACATGATTGGTCCTTATATTATGCTCATATAGTAAAATTGGTCTCAACTTTTAAAAATTACATAATTGGTTCCAACTGTTTAACAAATCGAACATAATTGGTCGGTGAAGCTTCGACTGCGGAGACGGATGCGATGGACACAACCATCTATCACTAGCATCATTGCAACAATAATTTTCATTGATGAAAGAGCTCTATATATTTTGTGGTGAGCTCTATATGTTTTGTGGTAGTTCAAGAGTGATACAATGGTGTTATGATGGTAGAGGTTTTGATAATGGTTCAAGTGGTGGTTCAAGAAAAAAAGAAAGAAGAAGGGGTGTGGTGGGTCCCATATTTATTTTGATCAAATTTGATAACCAAAGTAAAAGCAGACCTAACCACATAGACCTTTCATGTGATTAACTCTAAAAACTAAAACTAAATACAACTTCTAGCAAGAGCTAGAAACATTTTAACACTCCAACAAGAAAGAAATTAGAAATTATGCTCCTGTAAAGTTGAACTTGCACTAATTGCACCGTTTCAAGAAATTCAACTTGGACCTATATTTACCTAAAGGAAGCCAATTGTCTTGATTTCCTCCATTTTAGCTTGAATAGACACACACCTTCTATGCAAACACCAAATCATTGCGGGCTTTGGTTTTGACCAAATCTATGCAAACACCAACTCATCAGTTAAATCATTTTTCTAGTTAGATCAAAATATTGTACACCCATGTATTTCCAAGAGCTCCCTAACAGTATATGCGATATAGGGGGAATCGTGCGATGTAACAGGAGATCAAGGCATGCTGAACAAACTCCGGCATCTCCCCATATAACGTGAAGGGAATCTACATTTTCTTTGTAGAGTGTCCCTTGTTGGAAGACAAAGACATCCTATTTCTGCCCTCCACCCAAACCTTGCCAATTGTTTCACCTAAAATTTTAGAGGCCTTGGCACAATAAATAGCCTACATCTTTCAACAACAAAGCAAGACTTCGAGGGCTCTAGCCTAAACAAGGCGGGGAACAAATGCATCGAGGATTCTGATCCAGCCCACGTATAACTCGAAACAAAGCAAATTCTCTCTTCACTTCCAAGGTCTCCTCTCACTCATAAGTTGATTCATGAAAATAGTTGCTAATGGATTTTCTTTTAATTTTCCCCCAACCCACCGCCTCTACTTCACAAAAATATTCTTAACTAGCTTAGTATGAAGTGTTGTGGGGTTAGGTCCAATGACAAAGCCGTTTACCCTAAGTGTGATACTTCCCTTGAGGTCAAAGGTTCATGTCCTGCTTATATAACAAACAAATTGGTCTAGATTTTAAAATAAAACTAGTGTGTGTGTGATTTTATCGTTTAAAAAAATAAAAAACTTCCTGTGAATGACTCGATGAATGGTTGGAGATTTTCAGTTCTATTGTAGAATTGCTTAAAGAAGTTGAGTGAATAAATCCCACTCCAATATATTTCTCAACCGAAATCACAATTTCATTTGTGAATTCCAGAATGCAAAATAAACACTAAACCAAACGCACACTTTGAGTTTCAAAATGGTTGTACTCAAATTGACCTAACTACACACTATATACCTAAATTATTATACCCAAAGAGATGGATTTACACCAAGAAAATAAAATTTGTAAGGCTGAGCATAAAACAGTCTGAGATCAGGCTGACTGAACAGTAATTGTCCGTATCAACTATACATTTATCAAAATCCAGTCTGGTTGAAACACAAGACAGAACCCGTTAAGTGTGTGTGTCTTCATTAATCTTTATTGCATACCCCTATGCAAAACTCCTGTTGAGGTTTACAAACTGCTTCTGTTGAAGTTTGATTTTACACATCCACGTTAGATTTACTCAAGGGGCTAAGAAAACCTTGTCCAACTCAATTAAGAGTCTCAACTTGAAGAAGAAGCAGCAGCATATAAATACAAATTTGATTGGTATTGAAAAGAAAAGGAGATGGAAAAGGAGAACTTAACTATCCATGAGACTTAAAGAGGAAACTAAGATTGCTGGAAGGCAGGGGGATCACATTTAATAAAGCAACAACTAAACAATTTCAATACTGCATTTCATCCTGTTTTCATGGCAATGGTTCTTGTGAATCTCCCAAACGAGACAAATGAAGATATGCGTCTGTTCCTGCAAAACACAACCACAACTCTTTATTATTTTTCTCATGACCAACCAAATCCTCTTTCTTGTACAAAGAACAAACCTTATAAAAAACATTTTTGAACCATCTTTTTACTCCTAAATATCAACTAACCTACCTAACCTTGCACTTGTAAAGATTTGAACCCACACCACATTTGTAGGGGACAATCACCAATGTCACTAGGCTACAAGCACATGACCACCTTATATTTAAATACATCACACCTTATTACCCTATTAACTTATGACTATATCAATTTGGCATATGTTTTATCTCTAACAGGCCACACCGAAAAAGTCAGCTTCAATAAATGCAAGTCGGCAAAGTGTGTATTTTAATGCTAAAACCTCCTAAATCATTTTATTTATAAAACATGATTACATTGAACTAATATAGTTTTTGGCTTACTAATTACTTTCACAAAAGTTTTGGACTAAAGTGTTTCTAGAATCATTAACGTTTTAAAAAAGAATTGTAATCGTATTTGACTCGCTAATTTAACTTTTTCTTTTTTTAGTTTTAGCACAAAATGTTTCTGGCCAACTAAAGACATTCTAACCAGTACCAAAAAAAAAATTGTTTTGACCCGCCCTACCTTCCATTTTCCCACCTGTAACTAGAATCATAAGACGAATTCTTAATGGTGGGTTATTATAGAATATAATACTTGGTAGTCAAATGCTGACTGCTAATAATTTTCAACCACGGTTTTAAATAATTTAATGGCTACTGGTACTGTTGCTTTGGGTTCTTTCAAGTTAAAAAAAAGTCAATTCTTTACTGTCCTTGAAAGTGGGGATTTTTAATTAATTTAACATCAATGGGTTTAATGACAGTATTTGGTTTTGGATGTTACACATGCCTAATTAAGATTAACTTCCTACTTCTAAAATCTAACTCTTTTTAGTTCCCTAATTGTTGAATCTAAAGGTTTAAAAAAAACCAAAAAAAAGAACCATAACATTGGGAGACAGAAATCAGGATAAGAAACGTGTACTTTTATAAGTTGCAGCATTTTAACAAGCTCCACATAAAAAAGAGTTAAGTGGCATGACTTGGAAGACCTAGATGAAGTATGAGTCAAGTAATTAACTTATTTCCCTAAATCGTTTCTCAAGACATCGCATCCAAACATAACGCATACAGATATATGCACATATATTATAAAAACGGTATCACAATGCTTTAATGTCCCAAACCCAAGTATCACAAACCCGCCTGTACAGCCATACCCATGTCCTTGCAACATCAGAATGAAAGTTTTAGAATGAGAATTTCTGGGACAAGTGTTCAGAAAATAGGCTCAACATTGTAGTGGAAGAAGCGCTTCATGATAATGTTGTCAAATGAATCACAAATTAATAATAACAGATGCAGAATTTGGTAAAGTTGAACATACCATAGCCTTCCATGGAGATAACTTGCAGATCACCACCAAAGTAGCGAGCATACAATCGGCTGATAGGAAGCCCAAAACCATAACCTGCCATTGTTGCGATATTTGCAGTTCCAAGATCAGCCCGCTCATCAAGTGGATTTTTGGCAGTACTGTAGAGATACGTAAAAATTCTAGGAAGACCACTTCTTGGTATTCCACCCCCCTCATCAGATACCTACAAAACCCATCCTCAACTTTTTTATTACATGAGGCAAAACAGTTTATATGTACAACATGATAATCATCTATTATTAAACACAACATAACATGCCTTTATTGTAACATCTTCCAACCCATCCGCAACTATTATTCGTACAGGAGGTGCAATTTTGTCTGATTCCATAAACCGCTCCTCAACAGCACGCAATGAATTTTTAACCAACTCAAACACCATCAAATGCAAGTGATTTGGGACATATCTGCCACAAGACAAGTACATATCAATTATAATCGGAAACCCTGTTGTCAATAGTGGCTATAGCGACCGCTATAGCGCGCTACATAGCGTATAGACATGGGGCCGCTATTTGTGAATAGCGACCAAATAGCGACCAATGGCGATTTTTTCAATTTTTTTATTTTTATTTACTTTTAATAACTATAAAATCGACTCAAATAGAGTATTTTGGCTAATTTGGTGTTTGCTTAAATTTTCTACTGCTTCAAAGCTAAACATACTATTTATTGAATGTAAAACATTCATTAAAGTTTCTACTCCTTTATCGCTAAACACGAAATAGCGGGCGCTATTTACCGCTATTCACTACGTAGCATATAGATGGTTTGTCGCTATTTACCACTATTCGCTATCGACAACTATGATCGTAAAAAAATGGAGAGTACAAAATTGTTATGAGGTGTTGAGAGAAAACAAGCGTACGGGAATGTAAAATTAGGGTCACCATAGACGTTAACCTCAGGTGCACTCCCATACTCACGTAAACAAACAGAACGTGCATCCTCACTAGCATTTCTTGCCACTTCTACTGGAGACATCTTTGTATGTATGTAACCAATTCTGTCTGGTGGGGGGTTGGGTTCATGCATCGCCACATGCTGCCCTAAAAACAAGTTTCAATGTGCATTTTCAAAGTTATCACAATCAATTCTAACTCAATAATCAGTTTCAGATAATCAGATTCGATAAAACTTCTTACATGTAAGGTTAGGATACATGCTTATGTCGTTTTATGTTGTATACTTAAATGTAGAACAGAAGCGAAACGAATATTATATTAATATACTGGCAAAAGAAACATGATACTAACCAATAAGCATTCTTATCCCGATTCTTGACATATAAAAGCGATCTAGAAACTGGTGGATGTCGTCGAGGTCCTTGTAATCAAGTTTGGGGTCAAGATCCTTCTTCAACTGTTGAACTCCTAAAGCCATGGTAGGGACAACATTATTATGCCTCACTTTGATCAAATTAATCATTTTGGTGAACTGCTCCTCGTCGGTTTTGTCCTTTATCTCAGGAAATGATCTAAGGTCACGAAACGAGTCCAGGTACCAATCTCTCACCTTGCAAGTCCAAAACACATGGAATCATTTTGAAGATGTTAAATTGGAAAAAAAGACCAACCAACTAAATTCATAACGAATCAACTCCTCACACACAGTAAGTAATCATACCAACTGAATTTTAAAAGAATCAAGGATCACAAGTCCTTTTTCAGCACAGCCCCACAAGAAATTTCAAAGCAAATACAGTGATATGCAGAAAAGAAAGAGGATAGAACCTCAGAAAACATGTAATCCGTGATTGGATTCCTGTGAGGATATTGTTAAAAGAAAATAGTAAATAGCAGCAGGCAGATAATTAACATGCAGTGAGGATCCCCAATTGGGATAATCAAATTACCAAGAAGCAAGAGATGCAAAATTCTTAAAATCAGTTAAGGAAGAGAAAATCCCAATTGAGAGTTGAGAGTTGAAGAAAATAGTACTTTGAGGATAGCGGGCTTGTGGGATAATCCGTAGGGAAGGGACTGGAGGTCAATGGCACGCCTTGCGATCCTGATGGGGAGCTCTTTGTGAAGGAACTGAGCGGCTAAGAGGAGGTTGCGGTCGGTGAATCTGGACCCGAACTCCAGCATGTAACGGAGGCTCACCCCCGTCTGCTTCATCGAACCCCATCGCTGCACTTCCTCCAACAGACCCTTCGACAACATGGACTCGTACAGATTTTTGGCAGCCATAAGATTTTCAGCCACAAACCCAATCAAACCATCATCCACATACATACACTGAACACATACATAATAATAATATTAATAATAATAATATTTCACTTTTCACACTTTTGTTAGTTCTACTTGTGGGGGGTGCGGTGGGGTTTCTTTCTTCCTCGGACCCGGAGGTATTTAATCAATGCGTCTCATTACACCCTTCCTAAACAGACATATAACAATGGTATTTTAAGGAGAAATCGAACCATCAAATGCAACTAATCAATTGCATTAGTATATGCCTAGGGACCCATTGATGCTAGATTGGATTTATGGACGCCCGGAACTAAATACATAGACGTGCAAAATACAACCTAGTTGGAAATACGTACACTCGAAATACGGGTCCGTAAGCCCTTTCATGAGCAGTATTCCTCTTAGTCAACCGACAATTTCTAAAACTTTTCAAATCTGTCATTCAGTTGCATTCACGATCGTGTATAAAGTTTATACCTATGACGAGCAAATCAAATTTGTTCCATAGTGTAGCGTTAATATTATCGATGATTGGACATCTAATATTTAACAAATTCTCATTCATCGATTACCTGCCTCAATGTTAACACTATTGGACTCCTAGCTGCATCTCGCTGCCCCTAGCATGATATTAGGTTTTTATAATCATCAACTAATTCCTTATGTTCAAATAACTCTTTACTTAACCAAGTACTATTGCTATGTTAACATTATCTATTTATCCTTTATGTATAGGAAATATCATTGAACATAAGACATGGACCTCATGTTCAATCAATTTTTAGCGTCTCTAATTCAAAATGACATATCAAACTACTCTTAGTTTGAGTGTGCCCACACTTTTTACACTAGTTCCAATTGATAAGGGCGCAAGACTGTCCAACTCCTATTTCATAGGAGCACATAATACCTTTGACAACATACCACTCCCTGTTAACTTGTTAGGATTCCAAGCGGCGCCGCGGAACCAACACACGAACACAAACGAATATCACGCAAACAGAAAATAAATGACACATGGATTTAACATGGTTCGGTCGGTGTGACCAACGTCCACGGGCTGCAACTAGGGTTTTCTTTATTTGCTTAGTGTAAAAGATTAAAATACATGACATGGCTATATATATAGAGACTAATTAGGGTTAACAACTTAATCAATAAGAAAACTAAACATGGGCCTAAGCCCAAAGCCTTCACAAACCAAACAATCTCCCACTTGAAGGCTTTGCGATAAATTCTAGCCGACATTCAAGTACAAAGAAACCCAGTCGTCTAGTAACTTCAGTAATCCTTAAACAATTCTTCCAAGCCTCTAATTCCCAAAGAATAAGCTAAGACTTCATCACATCTCCTAGTTGCAGCGATCCCTTATCATCAAGTACCAGATGGGCCAGTCGAAGCTCCCCCCGAGCTCCAACTCAATCGTGGCTAGTCCCGCCAATGACTCATCCTCCATCTTAACTGGTTTGGACATTCCACCGGATTCAAAGATACACCAAGGATCACCGTCACTCTCCAAATTCAACAAACAATTGCCGGGAGAGAACTTTTTAGTCGTAGTCTTTAAAACCTAACGGTTCTTTGTAACTGTACCTGAAATACGTCTAATGCTCCCACTGTCACCGAATCCCCTGAATGGTTTAGACTTAAACTCGTTCACCTAACATCCCTGCTCCAGACTTCACTTAGCACTAGATTTAGCGAACCGAATTTCGTCGTGCTTAACCGGGACGGTAATACATTCTTCAGCAAGTACCTCAACCATATATTATGACTCACGCTTCATACCCACGAGCAATAAACAGATTACCATTGATCACCCTCCATTGTAACTTTCCAAAATCACCATGTTTCAGATTCACCATCGTTTCCCCCGTTGTCCATGGCGTGAAATGAAGCCCCCTGAATCCATGACCCAAGAGTCCACACTATTTTCCACACTAAGTATCAATGCATCATCATCAGAAACATCCCCGGTAGCAGTGTTCAATTCTTTCTTATTCAGACATTGAATCTTAACATGTCCGACCTCATTACAGCTCCAACACTTCACATTCTTCCTATGTTTAGATGAACTCCTTCCTCGACTCCCACTGTTCCTGTTATTACTTCGACCCCTGCCTACAGAATATGATCATGGCTTTGGCCCAATCCAAGTTAAGCCCATCTAATCTACCCTTGCGGTGATCTAAGCACATAATAAATACATGAGCGATGTACCTCCACTCCTTGGACAAAAAGGACTTCTTGATCTCCTTTCTTGTCCCAAAAGGAGGTCCCTCGTATCCAATACTCCTGAAGGCATCAAATACCTCCTGATCTATCAGCACGACCTCATCCCCACTATCCTCTTGGAGTCTCAATACTCTAGAATTGATCTCTGCAGTAATAGCTGTTGGATCTAGAAAGGCTGGTGCAACCAAAACCAAGTCACTTAGAAGATTTTGGTACAACAAATAAAGGACTTCCGAAGCTAAGTGAGGAACTTCCGAAGGAAAAAGGAGCTCTTCCGAAGACAAAGTGTAAAACTTACTTCCGAAGGAAAATTCCAACTTCCGAAGACAAAGAACCTACTTCCGAAGATCAAGACTTAGAATGAAAGATTTGAAGTCAACTTCCGAAGTACAGAAGTCCTCAAGCCTCGGAAGTATAGAAGCCTCTTCCGAAGTATAAGTGGCTTCGGAAGAACTTGTTCTTTCGAAGCCAACTTACCTTCGGAAGACACTGCTATTATCTAGTGGACATAAGTATGGTCTCCCTGACACTCCGCTGTAGACCTCTGAGATACTTCATGGCGTTTTCTCAAAAGCCATGTAGTTGACCATACTTTAATCCACTGTTTACCTTTTTATGTTAGTACAGTTGCCATCTTTAGTTGGTGACAAAAGGTAAGTCATGGACATGTCATGACTACCATATCTTAGATAATACTTTATCTAAGATACCTTAACTTTAGCATTGTAGTATATGCTTTAGTCTTAGGTTTCCAGCTGGTATCAAAGTATATCCAGCTGTAGGATCTAGTATATATAGTTTCTCATTGTAACTCATGTATTATGCTTGTAAGAGTCTTGTAATATCTTGAGTTGAGAAGTAATATATACAAGTGCCTTGAAAAATTATTTTGTGCGTTCCTTTGCTACTTATTATATTATTATCAACTCTTGTAAAAGACTTTACTTCATCTGATTTGAGTGTTTCTATAAGTGAGTTTGAGAGAAATCCAAGTGTTTAAGTGACAAACCCGATCCTGCAATTGGTATCAGAGCTTTTTAGGCTCTTGATTGTGAGATCTTACCATCCTAATCAACCTGTTTTTCCATCCTTCTTATACCTCACTCAAAATGGCCCTCAACAAATCTGAAGTAGAGATGGGGACGATGACCAAAGCACCCATCATCACCCCTAAAAACTTCAGGTCTTGGAGCAGAAGAATGGAAGGCTTCATCAGGTATCAAGACAGCAAGATGTGGCAATCCATTATCAATGGCCTGTATAAGCCAAAAGTAGCTGGTGGAAACGGTGCCATGATTGAGAAAGCTGTTGAAGATTATTCTGATGAGGACAGGAAGAAGCTAGACATCGACAGCAACGCTATGACTGTTCTCATGACTGCAATTCCAAACTCCATCATGGTGGGGTTTGAGCATTGCAGTCTGCCAAAGAACTGTTTGATGCGCTTGCTCAAATGTACTCAAGCTCAAATGACTCCAAGAAGGACACTGAAGCAGCAGTTCGAGAACTTCACCTATGTTGCTGGAGAGACTCTTAGCCAGCAATATTTCAGGTACATGGATCTCATTTCTTCCCTTCAATCTGTGGGAATTGCTCATGAACTTAGAGACCTTACAAGAAAGTTCATGAGTGCATTACCCAATAAGTGGACATTCTACTGTGTCTCTATCAAGAGAACAGAGAATCTGAATACACTCACCATGACCGAACTTTATGGGATCCTTGATAGATACCGTTTGGAAATGGAAAGTAAGAGGGGTCATCAGACAAGCAGACCCTTGAGTCTTCCTGCTAGCAACACCTTAATGGTTGCTGAAGGCTCAGGAATCTCCCAGCCTCAACAATACCTGACTTACACCCAGCAGCCATCTTGTTCTTCTGGGCCATACATAACATTTCCTGAGACTCCAAGGTCTCAACAAGCTCAGCAAAGCTCCTTTCAGGACAGCTGTGCTTTTGTCTCAGGAAGTGGACACTAAAATGATTATCAATACTGCTTTGATGATCTAGAGTGTTTCAGCCCGGATGACGTGGAATACGTGGACATAGTCCAACAAATGGCTCTTCTAACCTACAGAGCAAAGAAGTTCATTAAGAGAGCTGGAAGGCAATTTTCCCAGAACCCAATCAACAACAAATTTAGGTTTGACAAAACCAAGGCCAAATGTTACAATTGTAACCAACTTGGTCATTTTGCAAGGGAATGCAAGGCTCCCAAGTCCAACCCGGGAACCCCACAGGCCTCCACACATCCCTCTACACCAAAGCCCACCGGAAAGTCAACAGAAACAGCTGCAATGGCTCAAGAAGTTGACAGGAGCTTCATGGTACAGGATGTGACTCCTGCTCAAGCACTCATGGCCGGAACAGATGAAAATAAGGTATATGAACATCTCTGTACTCCTGCCTGTATTGCTAAGGTTAAATTGTATCAGGACTACAATATGGAGATTAAATCTGATATTGAGTCTTTAAATGTTTTAAAATCTGACTTTAAAAGGGCTGAATCTGACTACCAAAGAAAAATTGAGGAGTTAGAGAAAACTGTGTCCCTATTAAAACATGAACACGCAAACTATAAGACTCAGATAAAGGATTTAATATCCAAATTGACTGAGGCTCAAGCCCAGCTTGTCACAGCTGAGGCTCAAGCCAGGAAGTATGCTATTTCCGAGCAAAACTTCCAAGCCATTCTTGCATCATCCTCTCACTCAAAACTTTGTTACCAAAACAAAGGTGGGTTGGGAACCAATGAAATTGCTCCACCACACTCTTATGAGTCTATAAGACAACCAAGGTGTGGTACTGAAGAGCAAGAGGTTCCATCTGCTGACCCACCTTCTCATGAGTCAAAGAATGATGCAACTATGGAGACCATCACAGGGAAGAACCAGGTAATTATGCACTCCCCTGCCAATGATGATCAAACCTTGACCACCAAAGCCAGAAGAAGCAGAGCTAAGGTAGCCAGAAAAACTGCCAAGAAAGTGGCTGAATCCAAGCTAAGGATAGACCCAAAGCAAAAGGGTGTATTCATCTCAGCTGGATTCCAGGTGGTTGGAAACTCTGATTCAAGAAAGGGGTGTAGTACCAGCACTCCTATCCTACCAAAGGATCAGAAGTTAAAGAGAAAGGTTGCTGATGAAGAGAAAAAGAACAAGAAACAACAATTCTCAAGTTCCCAAAAGATTAACATTGCATGCATAATGTGTGGTCTGCAAAACCACATGGCCAAAATTGTTACTACAATCCTGCTAGCACACATTATGCAAATAATATTAAAAGGGAAAGAGTCAGGGAAGGTTTCTCATTTGGACCATATCAAATGGTTCAAGTGATGAAAAAGGGAAAGCTTGTTTCCGAAGCAAGGCTGCTTTCGGAAGAAGATTCTTCTTCCGAAAGGAAAAAGGCTTCGGAAGCTAAAGGTGTCAAGACTCAAAAGAATAAAAGAGTCCCCTTGAAACCATCCCAGAAGAAGACTGCTTCGGAAGAAAAGGTGGTGAAGGATTCTTCTGAAAAGAAAGAAGCTTCAGAAGAATGCCAAGCTACAAAAGCTTCAACAAGCTCATCCTCCATGATCAACCAAGGGATGGAATGGAAGATCAAGGAAGATGCTGTAGCCCAAACCTCTTCTTCAAAGACATCCATTGAACCCCAATGCATAAACTTTGGTTCAATTTGTCATTATCATTGGAAGAACCCAAGACCAATAAGGCTTGGGTTTCCAATCAAAACTAATCATCTCATCTTATGTGCAGGGACATCCATATGACAAGAATAACAACATTTGGATTGTAGATAGTGGATGCTCCAGGCACATGACAGGGAACAGATCTCTCCTTCAACAATTTCAACATTATGATGGAGGTCCTGTCCAGTTTGGAGGTGAGGCCGGAGGATATATTTCTGGCAGAGGAAGTATATCCAATGGAAAGTTAAAAGTTGACAAAGTTAATTTTGTCAAACAGCTTGAACACAACCTGTTAAGTGTTTCTCAATTCTGTGATCAAAAGCATCAAATGCTCTTCACAGAACATGAGTGCATTATCCTCAAACCCGGGATGACAATTCCTTAGGAATTGGTGCTTCTTAGATCTCCCAAGAAAGGGGATATGTACAAGCTGGATATGAACAATGCTTCCCCAATAGGAGAAGTATCATGCTTTCTTTCCAAAGCTAATGGTGATGAGTCAACACTATGGTATAAACGAATGTGTCATGTAAATTTTAAGACAATGAATAAATTGGCTAAAAATAACTTGGTACATGGTTTGCCTAAAAAGGAATTTTTCTGCAAAGATAACTGTGTTGCTTGCCTGAAAGGGAAACAACACAGGCCATCTCATAAATCCAAAGTTGTTAACTCCATCACCACCCCATTACACTTATTGCACATGGATCTATTTGGTCCCACAAGTATAATGAGCATTGGAAGGAAATCATATTGCCTTGTGATTGTTGATGATTTTACTAGATTTACATGGGTATTCTTTTTAAGAACCAAAGATGAAACTGCTGAAACTTTGAAATCTTTTATTCTTAAAATAGAAAATCAAGTTGATCACAAGGTTAAAATAATTAGAAGTGATCAAGGGACTGAGTTTAAGAACCTAGTTCTTGACTCATTCTGTAACTCAAAAGGGATTGCCAGACAATATAGTGCTCCCAGAACTCCTCAACAAAATGGTGTTGCTGAGAGGAGGAATAGGACACTTATTGAGGCTGCTCGGACTATGTTAGCTGATTCAAAGCTGCCTCTAACATTCTGGGCAGAGGCAGTCAGCACTGCATGCTATGTGCAGAACAAAGTTCTTGTAGTAAAGCCACATGGAAAAACCCTTATGAGTTATGGAACAAGAGGCCACCGTTCATTGGCTTTCTAAGGTCCTTTGGCAGCAGGTGTACCATACTTAACACAAAAGACAATTTGGCAAAATTTGCTGAAAAGTCGGATGATGCTATCTTTGTTGGATATTCCTCTTACTCTAAAGCTTATAGAGTTTATAATATTAAAAATCAACAATTTGAGGAATCTTCTAACATTGTAGTCAATGAGCACACTCCTTGTGTTAGGGGGAATGGCCCTGATCATATCTTTGATTTAGAATTGTTTTCAAACTATTCTAAACCATCTTGTGAGAATGTTTCAGCTGGAACAGGTGCTCAAAGTGACTCTGATGAAGATCAACTATTTGAGCTTCCCAGACCTATTCCAAGTTCTCCAAGAGTTGCAGCAAATCAAGTTCCCACTATTGAAAGATCTGACAGTATAACCATCTCAAGAGATAGTGGTGCTTCAACAAGGAGTTCACCTGTTGACTTTCAAATCTCTTCAGGTGACCCTGCACAACACCAAGCTGATGAAAGCAACATCTTGAAGGAACAGGCAACTGTTGATGATGCTTCACAACAAACAAATGATGATGTTTCTCCTTCATTCAATCAGTCCTCATTGAATGAGTTTGAAACAACAGTTGGACCAAGTATTCAAGCTCCTGAGCAAAATATGTCCAATTTGGATCTATCTTTGCAACTGGAGGTGATTCCTAGACTTAGGATTCATAACACTCATCCAGCTAAGAACATCATAGGGGAAGTCTCTGAAGGCGTGAGAACAAGAGGACAAACTCACAATGGGAATGTCTGTTTGTACTCATGCTTTTTATCCCAAATGGAACCCAAGAAGGTGGAAGATGCCTTGAAAGATAGTAGCTGGGTTGAATCAATGCAAGAGGAGCTGCTTCAATTCAAAAGACAAAAGGTTTGGAACCTATGTCCGCTACCATCTGGTCAAGTACCTATAGGCACTAAATGGGTTTTCAGAAACAAGAGAGATGATAGAGGCTTGATTATCAAGAACAAGGCAAGACTGGTGGTTCAAGGATACATCAAGAGGAGGGAATCGATTATACTGATGTCTTTGCACCTGTTGCAAGACTTGAGGCAGTTAGGATCTTCCTTGCTTATGCTGCATCCAAGAATTTCACTGTCTACCAGCTTGATGTCAAGTGTGCCTTTCTATATGGGGATATAGATAGGGAAGTCTATGTATGCCAACCTCCAGGATTTGAAGATCCACAGCATCCCAACTATGTGTGCAAATTGGATAAAGCTCTATATGGGCTGCACCAAGCACCTAGGCTGTGGTATGAGACATTGTCTCAGTTTCTCCTAAAGAATGGTTACACTAGAGGTACCATTGATAAGACTCTTTTCATAGGAAAGTCTGGGAAGGACATCTTGCTCGTTCAAGTCTATGTTGATGATATCATATTTGGTTCTTCAAATGACCAAATGTGTAAAGACTTTGAGAGCATTATGAAGAAGAAGTTTGAGATGAGTTCCATGGGAAAAATGGACTTTTTCCTTGGAATTCAGGTAAAGCAAATGAAGGAAGGGTTCTTTATCAATCAATCTAAGTATGTCAATGATATCTTAGAACGATTTGATATGAAAGATTGTAAAGCAGCAAAAACACCTATACCCAGAAACCACAATCTCTGCCCTGATTCTGAGGGGGAGGATACTGATCAACATCAGTATAGAGCGATTATTGGTTCTCTGATGTATCTCACAGCAAGTAGACCTGATATCATGTTTGCAACTTGCATTTGTGCAAGATATCAGCTGCTCCAAAGGTGTCTCACCTAATAGCTGTTAAGAGAATTCTTAGATACCTCAAAGGAGCACCTAAACTAGGTCTCTGGTATCCAAGAAATAGTGATTTCAATCTCTATGGTTACTCTGACAGTGATTATGGTGGCTGCAATATCAAAAGAAATCAACATCCGGTGGATGTCAATTTCTTGGTGGAAGGATCATCTCATGGCAATGCAAGAAGCAATCTTGTGTCTCTACATCAACTGCTGAAGCTGAATACATTGCTGCTGCTAGTTGCTGTGCTCAGCTGCTGTGGATTCAAAACCAGATGATAGACTACGAATTCAACTTCATGAGCACTCCTATCCACATTGACAACAACAGTGCTATATCCATTACTGAAAATCCAGTGAAGCACTCCAAGACTAAGCACATTGATATCAGGTATCATTTCATTAGAGATATTCATGAGAAAAATCTTATCAAGCTAATCAAAGTTGATTCAAATGAACAATATGCTGACTTGTTCACCAAAGCCTTTGATGAACAAAGATTTAAATATCTCATTACAGCTATTGGGATGATAAACCTTGATTAGTTGATCTCATTTGAAAACCTTTTAATGTGTAAAGTCTTATGTCAAAACAATCTAAGCCCTGTTACAAAAGATATTTTTCTAAAATTTTATCTAAGTATGAATTCTTCCGAAGAGAAATTAACCCTCGGAAGATATTTCACATATCTTCCGAAGCAAATTTCTCCCAGGATAATTTTCTTCTCGGAAGAGTGTTAAGTCTCGGAAGAAGCGATTGATTTCATATCAGATCTACTTCCGAAGCTTATAACACACTCCATTTGAAAAGCAACATATACTCTCGGAAGTAATCAATTTACCTTCGGAAGTAAATTTGCCTTCGGAAGAACATTACCTTCGGAAATGCTTTATACTCGGAAGAAAGATTTTACTGTGTAACGGAAATCTTTTGGGCCCCACTCTGTAAAAAGTAAAGATTTGTTAATGATGTCGGATTATTTAAATGGACTAACCTTACCGCCCATGTCACATCATCCACTGAAACCTCACATCGTCTTATCCAAACCCCCTTTAAACCGCCATTCCACCCATTTAAATACCTCCGGCTAATCACTTACATCCTTTTTACCAAAATTACTGCCCTAAAAGCTTCTTCATCTTCAATTTACCCTATTCCGAACTATCTTCCTGTAACTTTATTCAATGGCACTTAACCCTCAGCACAACCAAGTCGCACTCCTTGACTCTTCAAGGGATGTTGACTTCTCAGACATCATCTCCTTTCTAACCCAATCTTCTTACTACACCGCTCTGACTGTAAACCCCACATTTACTCAAACCATATGTCTGAATTTTGGGAAATGGTCAGATTGAAACCCTAAATGGGGTTCATGTCATTCGATCGAGCATCTGTGGCCAGGAGTTGGTCATTTCTGAACAGATCATCAGGGAGCATCTAGAGCTTCATGATGAGGGCGCTCCAACGGAATTACCCAAAGCAGATTTGGACAATTCTTATATCCAAATGGGATATGGTGGAGATGTTAGCAGGTCAACTGTCTACAAATTCAACTTCTCTTACAATTGGAAGTTCCTGCTGCATGTGGTTCTTCACTGTTGTCCAATAAATCTGGGGATGGGATCAAATCCCATATGAACTTGGGTGCCTAGTTCATGGTTTGGTGAAAAGCCTCCGCTTCAACTACTCAAGATTTGTGCTGACTAACCTCATGGGAAATCTTCAAAGGGACACATTTCATGTATCCCAGGTTTCTCCAGCACATAATCAATTGTGAGCTGGACCAGAGCAAGCTTGTCTGCGCAGCTGCTCTGACTGCTCCTCAAATGAGGCCGACCATCTTCAAGACTTTGAAGAGAGTGTCCACCAACTTCACTGGAAGAGATACTGCACTTCTTCCAGGTATGATTGAGCCAATGGCTCCTGGTGACATCCCTGTTAACCCCACAGGTGATGAACCCACACCAACAACTACCCTCACTTTGCCAAATCTACCTTCTCCACCCATTACCTTCACTTATCAAGACGTCCCAAACGAACCCTTGTTCAATCTTCTCTGATTGAACAAGCTCCTCATGTTCTACCCAAATGGCTAGAGTGGAACAAAGGGCTCCCACTCAGCCTGAGGTCCAACCATCCTTCACAATTGACCTCAATATGGGTCTTGAGTCTCCTCTCAGTCTCAGACCCAGAAGTCCCTCTATATTCCCCTGAGCAGCCAAAAAGGGACAGCCCTATCACACAGGCTTAATGCCTTTAGACATTGATCAAAGTCCCGGTCATTAGGTTCACTTCCTATCCTTACTGACCTTTTAATTGGAGCTGATGAAGAAGATAATGATTCTCTTCAAGGCAATGAATTTGATCCACAAA
>JACVEC010000185.1:0-71513 GCA_025215565.1 Flaveria ramosissima | reverse complement strand
TTATATATCATATATATATATATATATATATATATCATATATATATATATATATATATATGCATAAATACATGAACCAATCATCAAGTCATTCATTTTATAAAAACCCACCAAAATATTTAAAAACTATTTAATTAATTTATAAAAAAACTAGAAAATTACATAAAATCTTGAGTTGTCAAACCACCAACTTGATGGCCAATGACATCATATGAAATCCACCAAATCTTGGTGTTTTGTCCTACTACCTTAAATCCACCAATAATCTAACTAAATCTCCTATTGATAGGATCGGATCAATTAGATTTGAATTATGCAGCGGAATATCACGAATTAAGATCGAATTCAAGCAAGAAAGTAAGTAATGAATATGCAAAACACTCAATCACAATTATAGAGAGAATATTTCTGTTAAAGGAATGTTTTCATTCACGCGTAATGCTTCGGTTAGAATACAGCTAGGTCAACATCCCTTATATAGAGGAATGTGACGTCTGCTGATGTCACTTGATAGTGACATCTAACAGAATTTACAAAACAACTGAAATATGCAAACTACTGAGATGTTCTCAAGAACTGATCACATCTCAGAGAATGCTAAGTAGAAATACATGAAACTACTGATTTAAAACTACTGAAACAATAAACTACTGAAATGTAAAATTACAAGTACTCAAAAGTAAAACCATCACAACTACTGAAGTTAACAACTTCAGCTGTTATGACAACTGCTGATCACTCTGGTCTTCAGTCTTTGTCTTCAGCACTTCATCTTCAGACTTTGTCTTCAGTTCTTTACTTTCAGACTTTGTCTTCAGACCTTTGTAATCAGCTGATGTCTTCAACTGTTGTGATCTTCTTCAGCAGTTGTAATGTCTGTGGGACTTAGAGGGTTTTCTGATCAGGCTCATTGGTTCTTTTGGTCCAACACAACTCCCCCTGAACCAATGCAGCCAAAACCTCTAACTTTATTGAAGATCCCACTTATTCTTTGGCAAAAATACTCTCTTGATCAGCTTCAGAGGTAGACAGATAAGCATAGGCCAGGAAAAGGTTTCTAATCTTTGATTGGCTAAGTGTGGAAGGGAACTCTGTCTTGGGGAAATTGGACACAGAGTCTTGTCCCAACCATGAAACCTATTTCCCATTGATGAGTCTGTAAGACTCCCTTGCATAGGCCTTAAGGAGAACAACTTGTTCCTCCTTAGTGAGTTCTTCTGCTTCTCCCTCAAAGAAGAACTCAGGCCCATATATTCAGACAGATACCTCACTGTCTTCCCATTCTTTAACTCAACAGTTGTTATCTCTCTATATGCAAATTCATCTGGATGAGAGCCTTCAAGCAACAACTAGAGTTCACTCTTTTGAAGATCTTCAAGTCTTTTGTACAACAACCTCTTCTTGATCATTTTGTTCTCAAGAATAGACATAGGGGTTGATTTGGATGTGTGAGCTCTCTTGAATTCTTCAATGATTTCCCAGGGTGAGACCACCATGGCCAACATGATTGCAGCATTCAAAGTCTTTCTTACTTGGCCATGATATCTACTTGGTAAGTTTTTTTGTGAATTCTGGAACTTACCCTGGGATCTGGCCAAATCCTCACTCTTTCTTTTTGATGTTGGAAGGTATGTCTAAGAGTGTACAGCCTCAGAGCTTGCTTCTTCATTGCTTGAATGGATGAGGACTGAGGGAAGTCCTTGTCAACCATTCTATGAAATTGCTCATCATGCTGCTTCTGCTGTTCTTCTTCTTCAATTTTGATCTTAACCATCTGCCTTTGAGTTTCAGGAGTTATTATTTGTGATTGACTCCTACGCTTCAGTTTCTTCCTTTCAAGAATAGCAGATATTGGCAGATTATCCTCTTCATCCTCTTCTTCTTCTTCTTCCATTCTCAGCAGCCTTCTTTTTCTTTGGGTGCATCTCTGGTGGAATCTTGAATGGGTTTCTTGGGTGAAGGGGTAGGTTTAGATGGTTGTGAGGTTGATTGTTTTGGAGGTTGAGAGGTTGGTTGTTTTGAAGGTTTTGAGATTGGCTGTTTTGGTTGTGAGGTTGGCTTTGAAGATTGTTTTGGTAAAGGAGATTTTAAGGGCTGCTCTATCATTTTGTTGGTGAGGGTGGCTTTGGATAACTTGGCCATATCAGTTCTCTTCCCAGTACCAGCTTCATCCAGAGCTTCAATAATTAAGCCTTTGTTGAAGCTTTCAGATGAGCATATTTTGGTGGTTATCTCCAAAATGCTATCTCTGGACCATGACTTGATCTTAATGATAGGTCTTCCCAAGTGTTTAGAGAGGAACCTGATCATAGCCTCTAATCTCTCCCTTTCTTCTTCATTGCAACTTGCCCATCGATTCTCAATTTCCTGAATCTCAAGTCTTCTGATCTCTGAGTCAAGTTTGGCAGTATCAAATCCTTGCCTGAAGAGCTGATCAATGATCCTGTCCATGGATCTGGTATGTTGGTCATCAGCTTCTTTGATCATCTCATCCAACCTCTTCTCCTCTTCAGTTTGTTCACCAACACTCTTCTTTCTTTTGTAGGTGATGATCTCTTTGCCTTTATGCTCCTCCTTAGCTTCTTCCTCTTCAACTCTTTTCCTTTTATCATCCTTTACTGACTTAGACTCCCCCTTTTTGGTTGCATTGGGTTCAGGGGTTTGAATGTCAGAAAGGTGCTTTGACACAGCATCAGTCACAAGGGATTTAAGATCTGAGGAGATCCTCTCATCAATGGTTTGATGAACAATAGATGTGATGATGGGGGTGATGAGAGGTAAGGAAGATTTGAAAGCAGCAGCCATTTGCTCAGAGGGGTTCTCTCCCTGAGAAATGGTGCCTGAAACAGAGGCTGGTGGTTTGTTTGATTTGAGTGGCTCAGTGTTTGGTGAAGCTTCAACAGAAGCTGCCATCTGTGGGTTTATTGGGGCAGATGGACTTGATTCCTGAGATATGTTGGTAAGCAGGTCTTTTAATCTACAAACCTCAGTCTCAAGAATGGTGTTTTGGGCTAAGACTTCAAAGAAAAAGCCCAGGTCATCATCAGTATAAACTGAATCAGCTGACCTCTTGAGTGAATCAGGATGAACATGTGCTGAGTGTAAATCAGTGATCACATGTGCCCCTTTGTCTCGGAACTGGGGACTTCCTGCCTCAGGAGCAAGTCCTTCAATAGCAGTTGCCTCTGGTGAGGTCTTAGAGATGATACCTGCTTCATCCTGTTCATGTGTTGAAACAGGAGAAGAGGTAGCCTCACTAGATGTTCTAGTCTCCACATCTACACTAGGAGACTAAAATTTAGAATCCCTATGCTGTTGGTTATCAACTACATTTTGATCCTCTCCCTCAGCTGTTGAGGTTTTCCCAGTAGTAACAGGTTTCTGGGGAGGGGTAGAGGAATGTAGCTGAGTCAGCACTTGTGCAATGACTGCAGTTGGGCTTGTAGGGGTGGTATCAGTGGGAGATGGGGGTGAAAAGGTTTGCACCTGGGGAGAGTGGTGCTCTTCAATGGCAATCTTCTCAAGTGAGATAGATTCCAGTAATGTGGTTTCCCCAATATTGGTTGCATCAGGATCCTGTTGAGAGGATACCTGAGCGGTTTCAGCTGGTGGAGTCATTGAAACTACAAGGGGATTAAGGCTTGTAGTCTCATCCTGCGTTTGTGCTACAGGGGCATCATCAGGGGACTCAACTCCCTGAGTAGCCTTTTGGGTTTCTTTGGTTTTGGTTTGGAGGGGACTTTAGATTTGGAGGTAGAGGCTGTGGGTTCCCTCTGCTTGGGTTTGAGCAGTTTGGCAGCCTCTTTGAGTTGTGGGTTTGAGTTGTGCCTGGAGTATACCTCTGGCAAAACCAGCAGAGCAGGGACTCCAAGGCCAACAAGGCCATCAGATTTAATTGATTTAAAATGATTGCGATAAGAAACCTTGGATATAATATCCATCTATTTGCCACAGGTTTCAATGCCAAATCTTTCAGTTCCAAAAGATAATATCAGAAAAATTTAGATTTTGATGTTCAAGGATAGAATATAATACCTGTTGCCATCTGGAGGACATTTGATCCCAAGAGGATTGCAGGACCGTTTAAGGGCTTAAGCACAATTACAACACAACAACACAATGAGGAGATTAACTAAGCTCTAATCAAACAGTGAACTGGGTAACCAAAGGTGATACAAAGAACACAAGTAAAGCAAGAGACAGAACAAGAGAATATGGGTTTCAAGGATGCAGTATATTGCTTTCTCAAGTTCTTTTACAAGTGTTACAAAGCATAAAGAAAAGATACAAGAACTTGAAATACTTATACTACAACCTACAGCCGGCTATACTTTGAAAGCCAGCTGGATACAATTGGCTAGACACTAACAAAATCAATTGTAGGATCAAAAGGCATATCTGCCTTTTGACCTTGTGACTATGACATGCCATAGCTCACATCCTTATACAATACAAAAAGGATAAAGTACATAAAGTGGAAAGTTGAAGACTCAAGACCTCAATGTACAGTTACCAAAAGCAAGACCCTTTTCACCAACTCATGTAAGTTGGTGACTTTACAGAGATGCAGCGGAAAAGGTGCTTTATGGAACAGTACATCAGATAAAGCATGTGTACTAAATGTCTTCGGAAGAAATCTGTCTTCATAGGTTGAAGCTTCGGAAGACTTTGTCTCTGAAGCTTCGGAAGACTTCATGTTTGGCTTCGGAAGATATTGGTCTTGGCTTCGGAAGATTTTACACTTAGAGTATTTTCTAATGCTTTGTGTAAAACTTCCGAAGCATTCTTCACTTCAGTACTTAGTGCATGTTGCTGAGACACTTAGGCTGTTTTGGGTTGCATCAGACTTCAGGAATCCTTACAAACTCCCCCTAGGCTGATGCTACCAAAACACTTGGAAGATCTTCAAATGTTGGTAGTCTTCAGTACAATCAGGACCATTCCTTTCTTCATGAGATGGTCAGGATCATCAAGACTTTCATAGTATCTTCTCATCTCAAAGAGATCATGCAGAGGTAAGTTGATTATGTCTTGCCATGAGTAGACATTCTCAACACCTTGATCTCTGATAACAGTCCATCTCTCTGGATTGGTAGAGTAAGTCCAGGACAAGATGGGTGTCTCACTAGTTAGAGGAGCCACTTGAATAGGAGTTGATTGGGCTGCCTCATCATGCACTTCCTCAGGTTGATCTGATTCAGCCTGAGGTGCAGAGGTAGATGACTTTGGCTTCTTCTTCTTAGTCTTTGGTTTAGAAGCCATCCTCTTCTTCCTCTTGGATGTCTTTAACTGAGAAGACTGGTCTGCAGCACCATGTTGATCATCAGTGTCTTTCTCAGTTGGGTGTTCCTCCCTCACAGGTTCAGAAGGAGAGGGAGTTTGACCCTGCCTAGGATCAGAAGATGAAGCTTGCTGAGGCTCAGCTGGAGGTGCTGGTTGAGGTGTCTCTGGTTGTTCAAACTTGACCTCCACTTCAGGTGGGACTTGACTTGGAAGAGAGTGCAAGTCAATGAGTTCTCCACTTTTAATCTTCTGCTTGATCACCCTAATATGCTCATCCATGGTGGATAGAGACATGGGGCCAAGTCTCCTTCCGGAGAATCCATACAGCTTCAAGAAGCTCACCATTCTTTGTCTGTCAGCAGACTTCTTTGCATTCTTTTGAATGATGGCCCTTGACTTTGCAGCTTCTTCCCTTAGTTTCCTTTTAGTTGTCTTTCTTTCCTTGACTAACTCAAGCTCAAGTTGCTTTAGATACTCGAACTCAATGAAGTCATAGGACAAAGGGAGAAGTGCATCTGCCTGATAGAAGCCTGTGGCACTCAGGTAGTTGATCATCTGATCCTATCTTCCTCTTTATCTACCTGAGGTTCTTGTGGAGCCACATCTTCCTGTGCAGGACTTTCTTGAACTGGTGAGAGAGTAGGAGCATGCTTGTAAAGTCTTTTCTGTCTCTTCTCCTCTTTGAGTTGGAGAAGTATCATTGCATCTCTTTCTCCTTCAACTCTCTTGACACTTCTCTGTCAGCCAGTTCATTTAGTTCTTCTAAGGGGAGGGAGATGATTTCATCAATATCATAGTTCCTGGTCTGTAAGTAGGTAATCCTGACTGCCCTTAACTCATCATCTTGAGTATTTGGTCTGGGAGCAGCCCTGATTGCAGCTTGCATGAAGCTAGATGACCCAGTGGAACTTTCTCCCCTTAGTCTCCTTTTCCTCTCTCTCTCTCTTCCTCCTCAATTTCCTCAGGAGTCATTATCCTTTTCCCTTTGTCACCAACAGACCTTTGTGACTCAGGGTGGATTGAAACTTGGCCTTCATTGCTTGGAGTAGCTTCCATGCTCTGGCCAGAGAGAGGCTGAGAAACACCTTCACCAGCAGGTGTCTCAGATGGAGTTTGGACCTCAGCAGCAGTTGTTGATGATGAGACAGGGGTCTCAGGTTCTGTCACTGGGCCTTCAGTCAAGGTTTCCCCTATGAAACTAATCTTAGGGTCCACCTCAACATCCAGTTGACCGATGACATTGCCTGATTGCCTAAGTCTCCTTCTTAGAGAGAACTCTGCAAGGATCCTGTCTTGGATTCTTTGAGCCAGCCTGTCAGCTTGTCTTGAATTGCTTGGATTGACAAGTGGCAAGTTGACTAAATCCAGTCTTTCATAAAAGCTCAGGCTTTGGAATTGAAAAACTTCTTGTTGGCCTTGAACTCTTTGAAGTATGAGGGCTCTCCTGTCATCATCATACCTCCACCTTATGATGTGATTGCCAGTTCCTAGTGGTGGAGATGAGACAGCCCTTGGTATACCTTCCTCAAAGAGACTCCTGATGAGAGAGTCTATAGAGTCCACATTAATGTGAACTTGAGGAAGTTGCTGAGAATGCACAACAGCAAGTGAGGATGGTGAGTCCTCTATGTCCATTCTCTCTGAAGAACTCCCAGGTTCTGTGGTTGTAACAACTTTCTCCCCCTTTTTGGTAGCATCACCCACTTGCATAGGTGAGCTGGAGGATAAGTCAATCACTTCCACAGGTTCTTGTGTTCCTGGTTGAGCTCTCCTTAAAGGTCTCCCAGCTAGTTTTTCCTGCAGATATGAAATCTGGAGTTGCTGATCATTGACCCTGTTTTGCAGGGTAGTCACCTGAGATTCCAAGTGACTAACCTTAGAGACTAGGTAGGTGCATGTTTTTGACAGTTTTTGCACCTTTAGTCTCAAATTCCCCTCATCTTCATCAGAAGATTCATTGGGGGATGAGATGATTGGACCAAAGTCCTCTCTCTCACCACCAGCTTGAGTTTCTTGGCTGCTGGTTTTCCTCTGCTCACTGGCAGCCTCAGTTGAGATGCCAATGGGCTGAGTTGCCATGGTTGAGGTCTTAATGATGTAATCACTTTCAAAAGTGAGAGCCTCTTCCATATGGACATCCTGAACAGGTTCAGAAGTGTCCACCTCAGTGATAGGTGACTGATGGGGGATAGACTGAGGAGAGTCAGAGGTACTCATCTCTCTTTGAGTAGGGGAGGAGAAGAGAGACTCATGGTACTCACTGAATCCTAAGTCTTCATCAGTGTAAAAGGATAGGTTGGGAATTGGTTGGTTGAGATCCAAAGGCTGGGGATGGTAGCTGTCCCCTGAAGGTTGTCCACTTGAGTGTTGAGACTCAGAGTGAAGGCTTAAGGTTGTTGGGCTATTGAGCTCATCAGGGTGAGCTTGAGGAACCTCAGCCCTGATAGGTGAAGTAATGGGAGTGGTTTGCTCCTCAGGAGAAGTGGGAGCTCTAGTGTCCACTTCTTCCTGTAAGGTTGAGTATTTGGGGGCCTGCACAGACTCAATAGCCTGAGCAGGGGTTCGTTTGGATTTTCTTTGGTAGGTGAGGGTGATTTCTGGTCTTTTTAATGGTAGGGACAAAAGAGGTGTGGGTTCAACACTAGCTTGTGTTGCTAGGTTGTCACCTTGAGCAATGAGCTCTAACATTTTTGGGACTAGGGCTGTTTCTACCCCAGAGAAGCCTACAGTTGGCTTCTTCATTATTTTAAAGATGCCGGGCTTCATCTGTCCCAATTTAAGAATATTACCTGTTTCCCTCAACTGTGAGCCCAGTTCACAGTTGAGAATGTGTTGAACATATCTAGGAAACATGTAATACTCTAAGGAGTCTAAGTTTGCAAGTAAATTAGTATAGACAAATTGTGAATACCTGAACTTGACCCCCTGAACCATTCCATGAACTATAAAGGAGAGATCCTCAGGAATCTGGTCCCATCCACCATGCTTGTTTGACAAGCTGTGGATAACCACATGGAGCAGGAATTTCCATTGGGATGAAACCTTCCCTTTCCTAAAGGTCTTTACAGAGAAATCTCCCTCATAGCCCATCTGCTCAAAAGAATGATTAACAGCATCTTTTGGGAAGGACACCTCACCTTCTTCATCATCCAGCTGTAGATGTTGGTTAATGATGGCCGGAGTGATGAAGATTGTCCTCCCTTGCACTGTGGCAGACAGTGCCTTCTCCCCATCCATAATGACCTCTTGGCAGGTCTTCCAAAATTCAAGCAAGTGATCCTCATATATAGTAGGATCAATGGTTAGGGAGGTGAAGTAATTTGACAGAGTCAAGAATTGGCAAATCTCTGAGAAACTTGCATCTTTCTCAGAGCTTAACAGAGCAACTTGATTATGTTGCCTGTGTAGTTGCATGGAGAAATCAGGGTTGTTTCTGCGGTTAAGGTTGGCCATTTCAGAAGCTTAAGGGTGAAGAAAGGTAGAAAGTGTTGGATTCTTTATGCCCAAGACACATAGAACATTGATGTGGTTAGTACGTTATGATCCAAGTCGGGTCATACCCAATAACAAGCTTAGCAAACACCAATTAATATTTAATTGATGATATGATCATGCAATTAAATAAATACACCAATTTAGAAAATGGGTTTTCTAAATAAGTTGCATATGAGATTGAACAACTTATATGGATATTTTGTTCATGGACATTATTTGTAATGTTGTTTAATTTAGTTAAATAACATCAAATAATAAAAGTGTGTGTATGTTATATAATTAAAAGGTTAATTATATATATGTATCTTTATTAATCTTTAGTTTGACAAAAGATTAATATACAAGGACCATTTTGGGAAAATCACAAAAATAAAACAACCCTAAAAGGGTTTTCGGCCGCCCCCATGGTGCAGCCCCATCCTTTTGTTTTGTTGAGTTTTCTCTTGGGTTCTTGGCTCTCTTACAAGATACACACTCCATTTTCAGATCTCTCTCATTCTCTTATATGCAAAAGGGTCTCAAGAACATGATCTTTCTTTTGGAAGAAAGACATCATGGCTGGAACAAAGTTCCAACATCCTTGTTGATGTTCACGGCTGGAATAGAGGTTCCAGCAGCCTTCTTGATCCGTTTTGGTGCTCAAATCCTAGCAACAATGGTGTTTTCTTAGAGGCTTGTGGGTATGATTGCTTGAGGACACCTATCCTTGGTGTTTTGGCCATCCAAGGACAGCAACTTCTTCAACAAAACGTGATTTCCAGCAGCTCTAAAATCGGTTCTTCAACAGCCTATAAAGGTAGATTGTTGATGTTGTTTTGGTTGTTTTTGCTTCTTGATAACTAGTTTATTCACATACATATGATCCTATGTCTTTGGGTTTGTTAAAATAATCTTATGAACTTTAATTTTCAGATTATTGAATAGGATATTAAGTTCATATTCCGCTGCGTTTCTTGTTTAAAATGGTTAAACGACATTGTTTTGGTACAACAAACCCAACATTGGCATCAAGAGCCGGTTATGTGGATAATTAGTTTCATGTGTTCTTGTATAATTGGTTATATAAGGTTTAACAACCAATTTTAGGGCTGTTTTGTATTGATTTGATGATACCCCAATCTTTCAAGGTTATATCAAACATGCTAGTGATTAAACCTTGAAAGGAAAGATATCAATTTGGTTGATTGTGTTTTGTTTGGACAAAAGACCCTAGATTTTTGGTTTATGTTGGCTGAAAATTTAGGGTCAATGGGGTTCATTTTGGTTCTTAGTATGATGTATATGGATACATAATTTTAGTGCATAACATAGCCTTGACCATGTGTGTTTTGGATTTGGTTGTTTGTGATTTTGTCATGTTGGTTGTATTCATTCAAAGGGTTGTAATATTATTCTTTTGTGTTTGTGTTTGGGTTGTAATTTATTTATTCATTTGGTTATGTAATAAATAGAATAGATGCATTTCTTTTATTAGAAAATTGTATTAGGATATGATTTTGTAAAAGAAGATGCACAAGAAGAAGACCCAAAAGGAAGGACACAAAAGACATGGACACTTGAAGCATTTGGATGTGGAATCAAGTGGGAGTTCATGGACACATATGATGTGTCATTGTTAACCCTTAGGAATGACCTTATGACAACACTTGTGATGGCAAACAAGTGTAGTCAACTTAGTGGCTATGGTTATGCACATATGTTTGTATGATTATGCTTGTTTGTTTTATGTTGATTGTTTGATATATGAATATGCTTAACGATCTAAATAAATTATGATAACAAGCTGAATTTTATGGTTCTAAATCATTAAGTAATTAATAAAAGGTTATTAAAAGGATTAATGATTTCAAAATAAAAGAGGTTTTATTAAAAGAGAACCATAGGGTAACATGTATTTGAAAGCATGCAATTACAAGGTACATAGTGTTTTCAAAGCCTAAAATTAATGGAAACTTAAAACCCTTTGGTAACAAGTCTAACACCATCCTTTTACACGACACTCGAATCACTTGGGAACTATTTGTGGGATAAAGGTCACCTAACCACTTGTAGGGAACTTGTGTCTTGAGGTGAGTCTAACATACTTGTGGGATAAAGGTCACCTAACCGCTTATATGTAAAAACTCACACGTGTGTGTAAGTAGGACGACTTGAATTGGAAACCATGTGCTTAGGGTCACCGAAGCATGGCGTACAATGGTGTTGATGGGATTAAACATGCCGACTAAACATATGATGTTTAACCGATCCCATAAGACTAGAAGTTGCAATAGGTTGCAATTGTCAACTGTTGACTATTGTTAATTTAAATAATGGGATAAAGGTCACCTAACCATCATTTAAATGTAACGTTGGATTCAAGATTTTAATTGTTAATTGTCTATGAGACATTTAAGGGTATTAACTATTAAAATAAATTTATGAGAAATACTAATATGAACTTTGTCAATTTTATAATAATGACCTCTAACTATAATGCTACCACCCCGATCGTCCCTTCCCTATCACTGAGACCTATTCTCGAGAGGGATAGTCCTAACCATAATTATCTTATGGACTCATTTTGAAACTTGAGAATCGTTCTCAAGAATGAGTAAAGGTCTATGTCCTTGACGATCCCATACCTCACCAACCCACGCTGTTGATGTTATGGCCTTTTGACGATTGAGTTAAGCACACTTAGGATTCTGTGCAAGCATCCGATCTCATGTTGGGAATATGATTCCCAGACTCCAAAAGGGTTTGGAGCCTCATGGGGCACATGGCATGTTAATCTAAAAGGGAAATGTTCCTTCCACAAACTTTAGTAAGATTGCTTTGAAACGGTTCAAGCACTTTATACATGTCACATAAAAAAAACCAATCAATATCATCTTATATATCCTTAAGATAAAAGCCATATTGATAGCCTCAAGATGCTTTGCTGTCCTGTCTCAAAGTAGTTGGCCAAGGATTTGATCCTTGATTGCCTAACTAAAGGTTTGAGACATTCATAATAAACTGTAATATGAACGGATGGGACAAGAGCATCGGTGAACCTCATGCAATGCTCAAAGCAACCGAGGCGGGAATAAGTAGAGAGGTTCTACCTATTCTCTCAATCAATAACGGAGGCTATAAGAAGTGGCCAATCCCGATCCTAAAGCAATTATTGCTAAAGGAAAGGAATACGTCAAAGCAAAGGTTATAGCGAAACCTCAAAACCTAAGCTTATGAAGCCTAAAGTAACGAAGAACGTTCCATGCTTTGAGTATGGAGAGATAGGACAATGAAAAGGTATTGTCCCTTCTATCTCAAGGAGTTGAAACACAAGAAGGGTTTTGGGCAAACCTCAAAAACAATTCCATGATTCATACGCTGTTTTAAAAGCCATTTCTTCAATCACATGGGTATTGGATACCGGATGTGAGACTCATACTTGCAATTGTTGCAAAAGGGTTCAAAAGAAATGTCCGCTTCAAGAAGGGAAAATCTATTTTGAGACCTTCAAATGGTTTGGAAGTTGTTCTCAAAACATTTAGTATGCACCTAGTTTGACTAGGAACATGATTAATGTTTCCTTTTAAAACAATATTATCATGATTCAAAATTTGTAAATAATGGTATTGAGTTTTGAATGATGTATATCATTTTAAGGATATGCCTTTTAATGACATCCATGAATTGGTTCATGATAGATCATCCTATTATAACTCGTTGATACACATTTAGCATAAAGAAACTTAAAATGGGTTTAAGTTATTACTATCTTTGACATTGTCGCCTTGGTCACATTAACCAGAATTAGATTCAAACACTTCAAAAGAATGGTCTTTTGGAAACAAATGAAAATGTTTCATTTGATAAATGTGAACCAAAAGACTTACTAGGAATGATACATTTGGATGTATGTAATCCTTTTAAGACAATGACAAAGATTGGTGAAAGATACTTCATTATTTTACCGACGATTATAGTCGCTATTATTGTGTGCACTTGATGACACATAAGTATGAAGCTTTTGAAATGTTCAAAATCTTCAATAATGAAGTAGAATATCAACTCTACATAACTATCTGTGTTCTTCATTCTGATAAAGAAGAAACTGAACCCTATTTGAATATGGTTCAATTTATTATGGCTATGAGCTTACCATCTTTATCATTTTGGGTTTTCGCATTGCTCTCTAAGGCTCATATTATGAATATGGCCCGGACAAAGAAAGTGTATATAAGTTGAGAATCCACAGAGACTGTATGGAATACTGTTTCTTCGACTCAACAGAGCAAAAGTATTTATTGCTCGAAAGGCTAAGTTCTTGGAAACCGAGTTCTTTATGGAAGGAATGACGTATAGAACTGTGGAACTTGATAAGAATCAAAATCCACAAGCCGGTACACTTTTGGTTGACACTAGCTACCAACAAGAGGTTGTTGATGATAATCAAGAGGTTGATAAATATACACAAAAACGTTCATAAATCAGGTAGAGTTAGTATTCCATCTAAGTGATATGTATATTCAAAGAATGGATACTATGTGGTTGACCCCTATAGGCTAACCATATACCAAGATGTTATGTCCAATTTGGATTGGACAAATGGCTAGAAGCCATGAACGTAAGGATGCAATCCATTTATAACAACCAAGTTTGGGAATTGGTTGACCCTCCACTTAACTCCAAATCGGTTGGATACAAGTGGGTTTTCTGGATGAAAACAAATATACATGGAGACTTGAATACTTATAAGTCAAGACTTATAGCATAAGGTTTTCATCAAACTCAATTGGTTGATTATGATGAAAGTCTTACGCCCGTGGCAATGCTAAGGTCGATTAGGATGTTAAGTGCCATAACTGCATATTTTGAATATGAGTTTTGGCTAATGGATGTCAAAACCGCTTTCCTTAATGGACATCTCGTAGAGACTGTCCACATAGTTCAGCATGAAGGTTTTGTCGATCCGTGACATCCCAATAAAGTATACAAGTTAAAGTGATAGATCTATGGATTGAAACAAGCATCAAAAGGGTGTGTATATATGAAAGCTAGTGGGAGCAGAAGTATACTCTCAGTGTTGTATGCTGATGACACACTGCTATTTGAAAATATATATTCCAACCTTGGAAGGTGTTAAAACCTTGCTTGGAAGATATTTTTCATAAAAGGATCTCTTTGAAATCACCCATATTTTGGAATAAGGATCTATAAGGATAGATCGAGGTGGTTGATAGGGTCAAACCAAAGTGCATATATAAAATCTTGAAAAGGTTCAAGATGGAAATCTCTTAGAAAGGTATGATACCCTTTCAAAGAGAGACCATGTTGACTACGTCTTAATGTCCAAGCTCATAGGATGAGCAAAATCAAATGAAGGATATCCCATACGCATCTGCTATAGGATCCGTCATTTGTCTCATGATATGCACTAAACCGGACGAGTCATGCTTATCAGGTATGACAAAGTAGATACCAATAGAAATAACCATTGAATGGTTGTTAAAAGTATGTTGATGCACCTTAGTAAGACTAAGGATATGTTTCTAATATACGGATCTGTTGAAGTGAAAATCTGTGTAAAGGGTTGCACAGATGAGGACTTCCAAAACAGATCGATACAACTCTCGATCATAATCAGGTGTACTTCCATTATGAATGGAGGTGTGGTATCCTTGAAGTGTTCAAAGCAGGACACGGTAGCATTATTCAGTCTAAAATCCGAATACATAGCCGCTTCATTGGCAGCTTTGGAAGCTGCATGGATAAGCTTGTCCATTGCTTATCTAGGGGTGGTCTCTACCATTCAAGACTCCCTAAAGATCTTTGGTAATTACGTGGGTGGGATTGCTCAAATCAAGGAACCCCGTACTCATCAAAGACTAAGCACCTTGAGCGGAGATTCAACATCATAAGGGATGAAGTTGAAAAGGGTAAAGATATGTATTCGTAAAGTTCATTAAGATCAAAACGTTACGAATCCACTCACGAAGCTCCTTGCGAAGGCAAAGTATGAGGGTCATACTTGTGCCTTAGGACTTCGATATTCTAGCGATTGGAATTGATCTATTTAGTATTTAATGTATGGAACAATTGTAATTTTGACCTTTTGAGTCGTGTTCCCTTTTAGCATGTTTACATCCATGAATATGTTTATTATTCTAAATGTCCGTAGTCGGTCATATTTGTGGGAACAGATATGAATGTAAGACTATTATGAACATGGATTGGTAGATATTTATATGGTATGAATATAGAGCAATTGGTTGCTACCAAGGTTCATAGATATTTGTGGGATACAAATATTGGACTGACCCGCGTCTCAATTTTACTACATGGAATCTTTAGATTGATCATAAGTAAATTTGAGTAAAGGCGAATATCATTTGGTATCCTCTGACCTGAGATACATATTGGATTTTGATATTCACCAAGTGTTATACCTTGAGCTAGTTCTTCGCTGCTCTGAAATAATGGTCAGTACATAAGGCTATGTTTGGGTACAACATAAGGTGATTGTGAGAAACGTATGTAGTCAAGATGGAATTTGTTCCTCTTATTCGTTGAGAGCATGATGTCTAAGGCCTGATTAAGTTAAATCAACAAGGAATGATCATTCTGTGTCCTTGGATTTAACATGACATCTGTAACAAAAGGATAGATGATTGATTCACCTAAATCATTTCAAGTTTGGAACTTGAAGGGGATGATGTTATTGAATGGCTTATAGTCATGCGTATTAAGGGTAGTAAACCGTTGTTAGGCGGTATTTACTGCTTGCATCAATCTTCTATGTATCTTGTGCAAGTGGGAGATTGTTGGATTCTTTATGCCCAAGACACATAGAACATTGATGTGGTTAGTACGTTATGATCCAAGTCGGGTCATACACAATAACAAGCTTAGCAAACACCAATTAATATTTAATTGATGATATGATCATGCAATTAAATAAATACACCAATTTAGAAAATGGGTTTTCTAAATAAGTTGCATATGAGATTGAACAACTTATATGGATATTTTGTTCATGGACATTATTTGTAATGTTGTTTAATTTAGTTAAATAACATCAAATAATAGAAGTGTGTGTATGTTATATAATTAAAAGGTTAATTATATATATGTATCTTTATTAATCTTTAGTTTGACAAAAGATTAATATACAAGGACCATTTTGGGAAAATCACAAAAATAAAACAACCCTAAAAGGGTTTTCGGCCGCCCCCATGGTGCAGCCCCATCCTTTTGTTTTGTTGAGTTTTCTCTTGGGTTCTTGGCTCTCTTACAAGATACACACTCCATTTTCAGATCTCTCTCATTCTCTTATATGCAAAAGGGTCTCAAGAACATGATCTTTCTTTTGGAAGAAAGACATCATGGCTGGAACAAAGTTCCAACATCCTTGTTGATGTTCACGGCTGGAATAGAGGTTCCAGCAGCCTTCTTGATCCGTTTTGGTGCTCAAATCGTAGCAACAATGGTGTTTTCTTAGAGGCTTGTGGGTATGATTGCTTGAGGACACCTATCCTTGGTGTTTTGGCCATCCAAGGACAGCAACTTCTTCAACAAAACGTGATTTCTAGCAGCTCTAAAATCGGTTCTTCAACAGCCTATAAAGGTAGATTGTTGATGTTGTTTTGGTTGTTTTTGCTTCTTGATAACTAGTTTATTCACATACATATGATCCTATGTCTTTGGGTTTGTTAAAATAATCTTATGAACTTTAATTTTCAGATTATTGAATAGGATATTAAGTTCATATTCCGCTGCGTTTTCTTGTTTAAAATGGTTAAACGACATTGTTTTGGTACAACAAACCCAACAGAAAGCAAAGGCGGTTTAGAGAATTAGGTTAGAGAAACAGTAGAATTGAGGAAGATAGTGGGAAAGAGGGGGAACCGTTGGGTATTTATATGAAAAGGGATTTGAACCAAAGTTAATGAAAGAGGATAAACTTTGAAATCCGAAAGTCGGTCCCACCTCTGAAAAGGTAGTTTACTTTTGCTCAAAAAGTAGTTTTCTTGGAATTCGAAAAGCTTCCGAAGTTTATTTGTCTTCGGAAGTTTTGATTTAAAAAGCTTCCGAAGCTAAAATGGCTTCGGAAGATTTTCCTGAGAGTCTTGATAATTTATGCTTCGGAAGAGAAATAAACCCTTGAATGCTTTGTATGAAAATAAACAAAGCTTCCGAAGGTTAATTTTGCTTCGGAAGGAAAAGGTTCTTGAAAATAAATAAGTGTCTGAGATAAGAATTTTAAGCTTCGGAAGATGAATTTGACTTCTTCCGAAGGTAAAATCTCTTAGACAGTTATTTATTTTGAAGACATGTTTTTCTTCCGAAGATAAAATTTTATCTTCCGAAGTATCAAAAACTTTTCAAGAATCTAAGGAAAGTCTTCAAAAAGAATTTTACATCCAAAGAAAACATGAGCTTATGAAAGTGATGAACTAGACAACTTAGGACACACATATTTTAAGAAGAAATAATTAGAATTAGTTTTAATAAAAAGTCTACTCAAAGTTAATCATCCCAATAGCTGATATCAGATACTTAAATCTCTGTTCATCAAAAGCTTTTGTGAACAGATCAGCATATTGTTCATCTGTATGAACTTTGACTAGTTTAATTAATCCTTTTTCATAGTTATCCCTTATTAAATGATACCTGATGTTGATGTGTTTGGTCCTTGAGTGCTGCACAGGGTTCTCAGTGATAGAGATAGCACTATTGTTGTCTATGTGGATAGGAGTCTCTTTGAAGTTAAATCCATAGTCCAGCATCTGATTTTGAATCCAAAGCACTTGAGCACAGCAGCTTGCAGCAGCAATGTATTCAGCCTCAGCAGTTGATGCAGACACACAGGATTGTTTCTTGCATTGCCATGAGACCACCCTTCCACCAAGGAATTGACATCCCCCAGATGTAGACTTTGCAGTCATATTGCAACCACCATAATCACTATCTGTATAGGCATACAGATTGAAATTTGGATTCTTTGGATACCATAGACCAAGTGTTGAAGCACCTTTGAGGTATCTTAAAATCCTTTTCACAGTGATTAAGTGAGACATCTTAGGGTTGGCTTGATATCTTGCACAAATACATGTAGCAAACATGATATCAGGCCTGCTAGCTGTAAGATACATAAGAGACCCAATCATAGCCCTGTATAAGTGCTCATCTACACACTCCCCCTCAAGATCTGGACCAAGGGAGTGGTTTCTGGCTATGGGTGTCTTAGCAATCTTACAATCAGTCATATTGAACCTCTTGAGTATGTCTTGAACATACTTTGACTGACTTATGAAGATGCCATCTTCAACCTGCTTCACTTGAATTCCCAGAAAGAAGTTGAGTTCTCCCATTGAACTCATCTCAAATCTGTCTTTCATCAGCTTCTCAAAGTCTTTGCAGAGCTTTGGATTAGTTGAACCAAAGATGATGTCATCAACATATACTTGAACCAGCAATAAGTCATTTCCCTGTCCTTTGATGAAGAGAGTTCCATCTATAGTACCTCTTCTGTATCCATGCTTACAGAGATACTCAGATAGTGTCTCATACCACTTCCTGGGTGCCTGATGCAGCCCATAAAGAGCTTTGTCAAGCTTGCAGACATAATCAGGATGATCAGGGTCTACAAAACCAGGTGGCTGTTTGACATAAACCTCCTCATCAATCACTCCATATAAGAAAGCACACTTTACATCAAGTTGGTAGACCTTGAAGTTCTTGGATGCAGCAAATGCCAGGAATATCCTAACAGCTTCTAGTCTTGCTACAGGAGCAAAGACATCAGTGTAGTCAATCCCTTCTTCTTGTGTGTATCCTTGAACAACTAGTCTTGCCTTGTTCTTGATGATGATTCCTCTATCATCCTTCTTGTTTCTAAAAACCCATTTGGTTCCAATGGTAGTCTTCCCATGAGGAAGAGGACAAAGGTTCCAAACTTTCTGCCTTTTGAATTGAAGCAGCTCTTGTTGCATAGCTTCAACCCAACTTCCATCCTTTAGAGCTTCATCAACTTTCTTGGGCTCTATCTGAGATAAGAAACAAGAGTGAAGACAAACATTTGCTTCATGGGTTTGTCCTCTTGTTCTTACCCCTGTGACAACATCTCCAATGATGTTTGTGGTGGGGTGAGACTTGTGGATCCTTAGCTGAGGGATCACAGCAAGTTGTTGAGAAAGATCTAAATTTGAGAAATTTAAATCTGGTCTTGAAGATTCACCCTCCACATTATCACACTTATCAAGATTAACTTGATCCAATGAGTGTGAGACATCATTGATGTTGTCATCTATGGTATGGTTATTAGCATCAAGAAATTCCTGATCACTATCACCATCACCATTGTTGTCTTCTACAAGTGAGGTGTCTTTATCTGGTTGAGAGGCCTCTGAGCTGGAATTTGAAGGCATGCCAGATGTATCAGCTGAATTTGTCATTGTTGTGCTGATAGAAACCTCATTTGCTGAAGTAGTTCCAACTGGAGCTGAAGATGTATGAGTTGAAGGTCTTCCTAGCTCAAATCTTGGATCAGGATCACCTGTATTTAGATTTTCTGCAGATCCTGAAACATGCTCACAAGATTTGTTAAAACAGTTGGTAACTAAATCAAGATCAAACAGCCAATCCGGACCAGAACCAGCCACACAAGGAGTGTGCTCATTGAAAGTCACATTGGCTGACTCCTCAACAATTCTAGTTCTGAGATTGTATACTCTATAAGCTTTAGCTTGAGAAGAGTATCCAATGAAATGTCCATCATCTGATTTCTCAGCAAACTTGGCAATTTGATCTTTGGTATTCAAGATGGTGCAGGGACATCCAAATGACCTGAGAAAACCAATGAAAGGTTTCCTCTTGTGCCAAAGTTCATAAGGAGTCTTACCATGTGTCTTAACTACTAAAACTCTGTTTTGCACATAGCAAGCAGTATTGACTGCCTCTGCCCAGAAGGTGATAGGCAGTTTAGAGTCAGACAACATAGTTCTTGCAGCTTCAATAAGTGTCCTGTTTCTCCTCTCAGCAACTCCATTTTGCTGAGGAGTCCTGGGAGCACTATATTGTCTTGTAATACCCTTTTCATCACAAAATGCATCAAGGATTTGGTTCTTGAATTCAGTTCCTGATCACATCTTATGGTTTTGACCTTGTGATCACATTGATTCTCAACTTTTAAGATGAAATTCTTCAGAATCTCAGGGGTTTCATCCTTAGTTCTAAGGAAGAAGACCCAAGTGAATCTTGTAAAATCATCTGTGATCACCAGACAGTAAGAGGTCCTTCCTAAACTCATTACACTGGTGGGGCCAAAGAGATCCATATGTAACAAGTGTAGGGGAGTAGTGATGGAGTTCTTTTCCTTAGGCTTGTGAGATACCTTGTGTTGCTTCCCTTTCAGGCATGCAACACAATGATCATCACTAGTAAACTCTTTCTTTGGCATTCCAGTTACCAGATCATGTTTAATTAATTTATTCATGTTCTTAAAGTTTACATGGCACATTCTTTTATGCCATAGGAAAGACTCATCACTATTTGCTTTAGATAGAAAGCATGAAACTTCTCCTGAGGGAGATGTTTCTTGCAAATCCATCTTGTACATGTTCCCTTTCCTGGGGGCTCTGAGCAGATATGCTCCTGAGGAGATGACTCCACCAGTTTTTTTGAGAACAATGCACTCAGCTCGTAAAGAGCATGTTATGACTCTGATCACAAAATTGGGGCTACATTCAAAAGATTGTACCCAAGCTCCTTAACAAAGTTTACCTTCTCAATGCTGAGCTTACCATTTGTGACCTTGCCCCTTCCAGAAATGTAACCACCTTCATCTCCTCCAAAAAGCAACTGGTCCTCCATCAATTCTCTCAAAATTATGGAGTAGAGACCTATTGCCTGTCATGTGCCTGGAACAGCCACTGTCAATTATCCAGACATTCCTGTTGGTCTTGAGCTGTTCCGCACAGAGAAAATGATTAGTTACATTTGGAAACCCAAGCCTTACTTGTCTTGGGCTCATTAATAGTAATAGAAGGTAATGCAACAGTAATAGATCCTATGGTTGTACTATGGGAATCTTCAGCTGTTGTTGATGGAGAAACCTCAGTCATTTGGTCTTTCTTAGACTTCCACACCACCTTTGGAGTCTTGGACTTAACCTTCAAAACCTTAGAAGCTTTGGAACTTCACAAGCTTTGATGACTGATCCTTCGGAAGAATCTACAGTCACTGCAGCAGACTTTAGTGCTTCGGAAGAACTCCTTTCTTCCGAGACCAACTTTGCTTCCGAAGGTAATTTTCCACTTACCTTCTTCTTTGATTTGGAGCTTCCGAAGGAAACAGACTTTCCTTCCGAAGCTTGAGACTTCTTGAGACTCTTTGAAGTCTTTGTTTTAGTCATGTGGACAGTACTTTTAGGATTGTATGGACAATCCTTAGCAATGTGAGAAGTACTTTCACACATAACACCAACATTTTCTTCTTCAAAGAAGTCTCCCTTTGAGAGCAAGACTGGCTTTGGTCACATCCCTTCTCCACCTTCATCTTGGTAGATGCTGAGACAGTTCCTTTGGGCTTGAACTGTTCTTGGAGTTTGATGGTCCAGCTGTGCAGCAGTGGTACACAGCAGCTCAATCTTCTTCTTGGCACTGAGATGATTTGAACAAGAACCATGACTCTTAGCTGAGGAGTCTTGGTTGATGTCTTCAGTCTTTACTACTTTGAAACCTGCAGAGATAAAAACTTGTTTCTGCTTAGCATCAAAAGTAGCCTTGATTTCTTGAGCCTTCTTTGCCTTCCTTTGCTCTTTCTGATCAAGTTCTTTCTTTTGGACTTGGTCATCACAGTTGATTTCTTCTCCTCAGAAGGATAGGGCCCTTGGAAGAATCCTCTTCTTCACTCTTCTCAGAGGAATTCTTCACTATCACTTCTTCATCATCCTCACTTACAGGATCTATGAGAGGAAGCTCATCTTCACAAGTTCCACACCTAGGAGATCTTACAGACAAGATTGTGTGTGGAGGAGCTATCTCATTTGATCCCAGTCCCTGTCTATTTTGATAACAAACCTTGTTGTGCAAGGAAGAGGATATCATGTTCTTGAAGGTCTCTTCTTCAAGAACACTCTTCTCTGCCTTGGCTTTGCTGATCACAAGCTCAGCCTGGCATCAGTTAACTTAGTGATGAGATCTTGGATCTGAGTTCTGAAATCTGTATGTTCATGTTTTAGTACTGAAATGGTTTTCTCCAAGTCCTCTATCTTTAACTTGTAATCATTTTCAAACTTTCTAAAATCAGATTTTAATATTTTAATGACTCAAGATCAGATCTCATCTCTAGGTTATAGGACCTGTATCTATTTACTTTAGCAATGCATTCAGGGGAGCAAAGATGTTCCAATACCTTGGCTTCATCATGGTCAGCCATCAGTGCTTGGTTTGGAGAAGCATCCTCCACCTGAAAACTCCAGTCAAAGCCTCCTTCTTCAACACAACAGCAGCATGTTGCTTTGTCTTCTCAGCCTGAGGAGCTTTGTCAGTAAAGTTTGTCTGGGTTGTGTTTGGCCCCCATTTGCTTTAGGTGCCTTACACTCCCTGGCAAAGTGACCCATAAGGTTACAGTTGTAACACTTAACTTTGCTTTTATCCAGCCCAAACTTACTACTGATAGCATTGCTTGGAAATCTTCTTCCTGTCCTCTTGTAGAACTTCTTGGCTCTGTGAGTGAGGAGAGCCATCTGCTGAACTATCTCCATGTATTCCAGGTCATCTGGATGGATACAGTCCAGGTCTTCAAGAGTGAAGAGATAATTCCCACAGCTTTCATCTGCAGACACAAAGGCTTGAGAAGAACTTGTCTCTTGGAATGGGCTTCCTTGAGTAAAGTTCTCCCTTGGTGTCTCCGGGAAGGTGATGAAAGGACCCTTTTGTGAGTTGTCAGGGTAGCATAAGAGATGATGCTGAGGTTCTATGTTGTCCCTTTCAACCACATGAAGGTTGAACCTATTTGATTGTTGGAGTTGCCAGATGAACCTTGCATGTTCATCTCCATCTGGTATCCACTGAGAATCCCATACAACTCTGTAAGAGTAAGAGTCTTAAGGTTCTCAGTCCTCTTGATCACCACACAATAGTGTGTCCATTGCCTAGGAAGAGAGGACATGAACTTCCTTACAATGTCCCTGTTCTCAAGAGGAACTCCTCCATCCACTAGGGTATCCACAATCTCAACATACCTGAAGTATTGTTGGGTCATGGTCTCACCTGCTTTGAAGGTGAAATTTTCAAACTGCTGCTTCAGAAGATCTTTCTTGTTCTCCTTGGCTTCAGAGGAGCCTTCATACATCAGCTTCAGTGCATCCCACAGCTGTTTGGCTGTCTTGCACTTCTTAAAACCTCTGTATACAGAGTTTGGGAGAGCAGTCTGAAGAGCAGTCATGGCCTTCCTGTCAATCTCTACTCTTTTTCTATCTTCATCTGAGTAGTTGGCCACATCTTTAGGAATCATACCAGCACCAGTAGCAGAGGGGGTGCTGGGTATGAAAGGTCCATTCTCAATAGATTCCCACATTCTTGAATCAAGAGACCTGATGAAGCCTTCCATCCTCATGCACCAGGTGTCATAATCATCAAGAGTGATCAGTGGGGATTTGTTCATGGTTCCAGTCTCCATATCAGTCTTAGAGATGGCAGCCATTTGAAGAGTTTAGCTTTTGTGTGTGAGGGATCTTAAGATGGTTAGATCTTATATCAAGAGCCTGGAAAGCTCTGATACCAATTGCAGGACCGTTTAAGGGCTTAAGCACAATTACAACACAACAACACAATGAGGAGATTAACTAAGCTCTAATCAAACAGTGAACTGGGTAACCAAAGGTGATACAAAGAACACAAGTAAAGCAAGAGACAGAACAAGAATATGGGTTTCAAGGAGCAGTATATTGCTTTCTCAAGTTCTTTTACAAGTGTTACAAAGCATAAAGAAAGATACAAGAACTTGAAATACTTATACTACAACCTACAGCCGGCTATACTTTGAAAGCCAGCTTGATACAATTGACTAGACACTAACAAAATCAATTGTAGGATCAAAAGGCATATCTGCCTTTTGACCTTGTGACTATGACATGCCATAGCTCACATCCTTATACAATACAAAAAGGATAAAGTACATAAAGTGGAAAGTTGAAGACTCAAGACCTCAATGTACAGTTACCAAAAGCAAGACCCTTTTCACCAACTCATGTAAGTTGGTGACTTTACAGAGATGCAGCGGAAAAGGTGCTTTATGGAACAGTACATCAGATAAAGCATGTGTACTAAAAGTCTTCGGAAGAAATCTGTCTTCATAGGTTGAAGCTTCGGAAGACTTTGTCTCTGAAGCTTCGGAAGACTTCATGTTGGCTTCGGAAGATATTGGTCTTGGCTTCGGAAGATTTTACACTTAGAGTTTTTCTAATGCTTTGTGTAAAACTTCCGAGCATTCTTCACTTCAGTACTTTAGTGCATGTTGCTGAGACACTTAGGCTGTTTTGGTTGCATCAGACTTCAGGATCCTTACAGGATGTTTTGGGAGCAAGGCAGACATTGATCATGTGAAATATGAGTCGCTCGTCATCATGGAAGTGCTTCTTCAGGATGGTAGTAGCACTTAGGTCACCTTCATAACCATGATTAGCAAAAGAAAGATCAATGGTGCCTTGGGGTACTTGGTGGGATAGGTGGCATCATTCAGGTCTAGGGTTGACGAATGATCTCAGGAGTGATGACCACCCGTTTCTGGTTAACAAACGACTGGAGAGTGATGGTGTCATCATTCTCAGCAGTATAAACAGTAACGTTTGTCCAGAATGGCACAGGGTATCGGGGTAGATGGTTAGGATTTAAGAGAAAGGTTGTGCGGTATTGGGAATCAACCATCAAGTCAATAGCAGCATCAAACTTGTTCCAGAAGGTGATTTGGTAAGGTGAGCAACACAGTTGTGTCGAGGTTTGATTTGCATGGTCGCCATTAATGGAAGATGAACGTTTGGAAAGTGGGTTATGAAAAGTTTGAAGTTAGGGTTAGGTATATATAGGTTATGAAACGGCTGAGGGAAAACAACTGAAAGTGTTGGTGTTAGTCATCAGGTGTTAGAAAACAACTGAAGACATGGTTTTAACTTTCAGATGTTGTAAACAACTGAAGATTTGGTGTTGGTCATAAGTAGTTGTAAACTACTGAAGACTTGGTTTTGGCTTCAGTTGTTTGGAAATGAAACAGTAGTTGTCGTCAATTCACAAAGTTCAGCTGTTTCAATGACCTTAACACTTACTCATCAGATCATCTGATTTTCAGATGTTTCATTGGTCATCAGTACTTATTTATTATAAAGGACATCAGTAGTTTGAACTACATCAGTATTTTCTAACAAATGAAGTTCTTCAGTACTTTTAAGTAATTTAGTCTTCAGTAGTTGTAAAACAACTGAATATAACATGACTTATCAGCACTTATTTTTGACAAAAGTATACTAATGCTCATCAGTATTTATGACTAAGAGCATCAGTAGTTGTCAAATTATTCTAGTTGCAGCATACCAAGCCTGAGTACAAGATTATGAAAAGTTGCACTATCCAAAGGCTTAGTAAATATATCTGCAAGCTCATCAGCACTAGGCACAAACTTTGGATCAATCAGACCTTTTTCATAGCAATCCCTAATGAAATGATGTCTGATCTCAATATGTTTGGTCCTAGAATGCTGGACAGGATTCTTAACAATACAAAGAGCTGAAGAACTATCCATTAATAATGGAGTCTTAGTCTCTGTAATGTCATAATCCAATAACTGATTTTGAAGCCAGAGTACCTGAGATGTACAGCTTGCAGCTGCAATGTACTCTGCTTCAGCTGTTGATGTAGCAACTAATGTTTGTTTCTTACTCTGCCAAGAGACCAAACAGTTGCCTAGAAATTGGCATCCACCAGAAGTTGATTTTCTGGTTAACTTACACCTTGCATAGTCACTATCAGAAAAAGCAACCAATTTACAAGAGTGCCCAGTAATACCATAGTCCTAGAGATTTAGTTCCTTGCAAATATCTAAAGATCCTCTTGACTGCAATCATATGGGAATCCTTAGGAGCAGCCTGAAATCTAGCACAGACACAAGTTGCAAACATAATATCTGGTCTAGAAGCTGTTAGGTACATCAAGGAACCAATCATACATCTGTAAAGAGTTTCATCAACTGCTTTACCTTTTTGATCAGCATCCAGTTGTGTGTTGCTGCACATGGGAGTAGAACAGGTTTTACAGTTTTGTAAATCAAACTTGGTTAACAAATCTTTTGTGTATTTTGACTGATGAATGAAAGTTCCATCAGTCAGTTGTTTGATTTGTAAACCCAGAAAGAACTGTAATTCTCCCATTGCACTCATTTCAAACTTTTGTTGCATCAATTTTGTGAATGCATCACACAACTGTGGATCAGATGATGCAAAAATAATATCATCAACATAAATTTGAACAAGGAGCTTATGCATGCCAGCTTTCTTTATGAACAAAGTTTTATCTATGGAGCCTCTAGTGAAATTATTTTGAAGAAGAAAGTTAGATAATGTTTCATACCAGGCTCTGGGTGCTTGTTTCAACCCATAAAGAGCCTTATCAAGCTTATACACCCAATCAGGGTGTTTATGATCTTCAAAACCTGGTGGTTGACACACATAAACTTCTTCTTTTATTTTACCATATAAAAATGCACTTTTGACATCCATTTGAAAAACTTTAAGGTTATGAAACAGCATAAGCTAAAACAATCGAATTGCCTCCAGTCTGGCTACAGGGGCAAAGGTTTCATCATAATCAATACCTTCTTCTTGTGAAAACCCCTGTACAACCAGTCTGGCCTTGTTCTTGACAATTTGGCCTTTTTCATCAGTTTTATTCCTAAACACCCATTTAGTGCCTATTGCACACTTACCTTGGGGTAGAGGAACCAGTTCCCACACTTGCTGTTTTTGAAATTGAAGAAGCTCAAGCTGCATGGCTTCAACCCATCCATTGTCCCTTAAGGCCACATGATAATTCTTTGGCTCTTGCTGACTGATGAAGAGAGCAGAGACAGAAATTGGACAATTGACTTCTTGTTGAAACACCAGCATTTATGTCACCAATGATCTGGGACATGGGATGATTCTTCAATTCTTGATATGCAATAATATCTGTGCAAGTGTTTGTAGGAGATTCAGCAGCAGCAGATGTTGATGTAGACTCTTGAAACCTAGACTGAGATGGCAGTTCAAATGAAGTAGAGATTCAGAGATTTCATCAGCATTTGTTGTGGATGGAGCTGCTGAGGCTACAGGAACATCAAGTGTAGTAGAACAGGCAGATGATCACTACAACTTGCATTTGTATCTTCAGTTGGAGAGGATGGAGCTTCAGAGACAACAACAGGTGGAGGCTGATATGGAACATATTGCAGTATGTCCAAGTCAAACATCTCAACAGGGTTTTGAGGAATCTTGTCTTTTGGGGATTCATTAAACTTGACATGCAAAGTCTCTTCAACAATCTTTGTTCTGCAGTTGAAAACTCTGTATGCCTTGCAAGTAGATGAATACCCAACAAAATACCCTGCATCCACCTTGGATTCAAACTTCTGAAGTATACTCTTTGTGTTAAGAATATAACATGGACACCCAAATGCTCTAAAGAATGAAATCAAAGGAGCCAAATGATGTAAGAGCTCATAAGGAGTCTTCATCAACCTCTGATTCACTAATACTCTATTCTGAACATAGCAAGCTGTATTGACAGCTTCAGCCCAAAAGGTTAGTGGCAAACCAGAGTCAGCCAACATTGTCCTTGCGGCTTCAATCAGGGTCCTGTTCTTTCTCTCCACCACTCCATTTTGCTCTGGAGTTCTTTGAATACTATATTGTCTTTTGATTCCCTTAGACAAATAGAATTCATCAAGAGTGTGATTCCTAAACTCTGTCCCATTATCACTTCTCACACACTTAACTGGAAGTGAATGCTGCTTTTCCACATGTAACACAAAATAGATGATACTTTGAGCAGCCTCATCCTTGGAATGCAAGAAGAAAGTCCATACATATCTGGATTAATCATCCACAATTACCAGACAGTACTTTTTCTTTGCCATGCTCATTACTCTCACAGGACCAAAGAGATCCATGCAGTAATTGCAAGCAGGCAGTGGACTTAGGTTCTTCTATAGAAGGGAATGAAGCTTTGTGTTGCTTTCCTTTTAAGCAAGCTGGGCAGTTATCATCACACTTGAACTCCTTCAATGGCAAACCTCTCACTAAACCATGATGAATGAGCTGATTCATGTTCTTGAGATTCACATGACCCAGCCTTCTATGCCATAGTTCAGATTCTTGAGGAGAGGCTTTGGAGAACAGACATGGATGGCCTTTTAGATCAATTTTCTTTGATAGATCTAAAGCATATACTCTTCCAATCCTGTTGGCCTTCAGGAGAGTATACTCATCCAATATCTTGTCAATCTTGTGCAAAACTTTGGAAGACAGAATCCGACAGTTTTGACTTGTGAAAAGTGCAACATGCCCTTTATCACACATTTGACTGACACTCAAAAGATTGTATTTGAGGTTCTCCACATGGTTAACATCATCAAATCTTATCTCCCTTTGACATTTGAGACAAACCCTTCCCAATGATGTAACCCTTGGCATCATTTCCAAAAGAAACAAATCCCTTCTTCCTTTGGGAATAGTCATGAAGAAGAGAGCTGCTCCCTGTCATGTGCATGGATCCTCCACTGTCCACATACCAGATGCTTCTTTGGCATGATGAAGAACCCTGCATTTATCACAAACATTAGTTAGCCTTTGAGACCCAAACCTTTTTGGTTTTGGGTCTGTTTTCATCAACAGATGTTAAACTAACAGGTTGTGCATGATTAACAGCTTTTGAAGATGTAGATGGTGCTGAAAAGGATTCCTTGGATTTTGGCTTAGGTGTCCTTTTCAGTGGTTTAATCACAGAAACATCTAATTGGTTAACTCTCCCCAATAGATGTTGAACCATCATCACAAGTTGTGTCTGATTTGTTGACAGAGTTTTCAACTCAGTTGACACATCAGTACTTGTAGATGATTTGTTCTTGTGATTCACTACATCCTTCTTTTGAAAAGACACAGACTTAGTCTGAGTTTTTAATATTCCCTGAGGAATATTTTCAGCTGTTGTTTGAAAACCCCTTCCTCCTTAGTGACTTTTTGAGAAAGCTTAGGTTTATCAGAATGAGATGATTGTGGTACAAACTTGGTTTGAAATTCATTTTTCATTTTATGCATTTCCTTCTTAATGATTTTCTCTTTATTGAATTTTAAACCCTTTTTATACCAGCATTCATCAGTCAGATGATTGAACAAACCACATATTTCACATGGCTTTCTTTTCATCTTTTCTTGATCAACTGCTGAAGTTGATGAAACTACTGAAGATTTGTTCTTCAGTACTTTTTTCTTTCAGTACTTTTGGGAAGTACTGAAGGATTTTCAACAACTGAAGATTTCTTCTTCAGTGGTTTTCTATCAGTACTTTTTAGAATCCTGATAGATTCTTCAGCAGTTGTCAAGGAATGCTTGTTTCCTCTGATTTAAATGCTCTTCAGGTGTTGTGTTTTGCCCTTCAGTACTTTGAGTACCTTGTGGAACAACACCTGAATTTCTCAGCCTCTTCTTGATCAAGTGTTTCGAAGCAGTGGGATCATCAGTTATTTGATTAACTGAGATACTCACACTATCTTCATCCTCAGATTTTGAATTATCATTAAGGATGAAACACCTGATGATGTGGTTTGGGAATGACACTCAACCTCAGATTGTACTTCTAACTTGGGAGTAAAATCTGTGGGAGGTATGGTATGATTATACCCAATCCCAAACTTCACATTGGAAGCAGTTTGCTTACTGAGAAGCATTTCAAATCCCTTGCAAGATGTTACCCAGCGTTCACAATCAACTTGGGTAGCTGCAAGTGTTTCTTTGAGATTCTTGTGATTTTCTAGAATGACCTCTACCTTTGCTTTTTCATCAGTAATTTGACATTTAAGTTTATAAATCTCCTCATCCTTCTCTTTTAAAACAGACTCAAACTCAGCTTTTCTTTTGGAAATTGCCTTTTCTAGGTCAAGGTTTTGATTAATTAAAGCTACATTTGCTTCCCTAATAGAAACAAAAGCAGCTATGCATGATTCAGAACATAACTTGGCCTTAGCCTCAAAGATACCTGTGGTACCTGTGATGATGAAGGATTGTCATCAGTAGATTCCAGGGCCATTAAAGCAAGGTTTCCAAAAGGGTTTTCACCACCATGTTGACCAGCACCAGCAAATTGCTCAGAATAACCAGAGACATCATCTGGTAGGCTGCTCCAGTCAACAACCTCAGGGTGAAAAAGCTCTGATGAGATTGAGGTTGAGATTGCTGATTTGTTTGAGATGGCTGAGGATCAGTAGAGCATGTGGTTGTTGAGCCATGGGTACAGAAACTTGACCAGACTGAGGCATGTAAAAGCATGGATAAGGATATGGCATGGGGCTTTGAGGGACAAAGTATGCAGGAGATGATTGATGTTGTGAATGATGATCAGAACTGGTAGGATGTTGCCCTTTGGATTGTGAATTATTGCTTGGAAAAGTCACAAAGGGTGCAGATGAGTTAGATCCAGATGATCTACACTCTCTAGCAAAATGTCCAAGTCTGTGGCACTTGTGACATCTCAACTTACTCTTGTCAAAACCAACCTTGGTTTTGCCAGAGAGACCAGGAAATTTCCTACCTGTTCTTTTATAAAACTTTTGAGATCTGATATTAATCAATGCCATTTGGCTCAGAATATCCATCTCTTCCAGATCATCATCAGCAATTCCTTTCAAATCATCCATCATAAAACACAAATTATCAACATTAAAACCTGAGTTTCCCTCAACTCCAACAAAAGCATGATTTCCACTGTTTGAAGAGAAATCAATATGCTCATCATATGAACTTTCAGATGAAGCATATTCAGACTCATGACCAACCAGAGCAGTGTTACCTGGTACAAAGTCATCAGTGAGCTTTCCAGATGAAGATAGTTTCCTTTTCTGTTCTATCTCTCTCTCAAATGTTAAGAGTTTCCCATGAAGTTGGGTGAGAGATAGAGTATCCAGATTTGCACTAGAGCGTAGGACAATGGTGTAAGTGTCCCATCTCTCAGGCAGGGATCTGAGGAATCTGTTATTCATCTGGTTGTTTGTGTATTCATGTTGAACCATTTTAAGCTCAGAAATAAACATGAAAACCGCTCAAACTGTTGAGTCAGTGTCTCACCCTTCCTATGAGAGAATGTCTCATATTGCTGGGCAAGGATTTCTCTGTTGTTTGCTAAGACCTCATCAGTTCCTCCAAATTGTTCCTTCAGAGCAACCCAGAGATCATAAGCAGTTTCATGATGCATAAGCCCAGAATAGATTTCATTAGGCAGTGCCATGGCCAGAATTCCATGGGCTTTAGCATCAATCTCAAACAGTTTTAAATCCTCATCAGAATATTGTTCCTTCTTTTTAGGAACCATCTCATTGGTTTCAGGATTACTCACCATAGGCTTGTATGGTCCATGAACCACAGACTTCCAACAACCTGAACTGTTAACAGAAAGGTGATGAAGCATTCGGCGTTGCCATATGTTATACTCACTCCTAACAAGCATTGGAGGCTTAGTTGAGGAGCCAGTATTGTGAGGATCATTCATTGAAGTAGTCATTTTCACTAATTCAATCGAATTCAATGAGATTAAAATCGGTCTAGTTTGAAAACTCAACAACACAATTAGAAAACACAATTAGAATCTCAATTAATTAACCGGAAGCAACAGAAAATCAATCTCTATAATCAATTCTTGCAAAAATGCTAATTCGATCAACCTTCGCTATCAAAAGAGCAGTTTCAATGATCAATTGTTAGATCGATCAATGATTAACCTGCTCTGATACCATTTGATAGGATCGGATCAATTAGATTTGAATTATGCAGCGGAATATCACGAATTAAGATCGAATTCAAGCAAGAAAGTAAGTAATGAATATGCAAACACTCAATCACAATTATAGAGAGAATATTTCTGTTAAAGGAATGTTTTCATTCACGCGTAATGCTTCGGTTAGAATACAGCTAGGTCAACATCCCTTATATAGAGGAATGTGACGTCTGCTGATGTCACTTGATAGTGACATCTAACAGAATTTACAAAACAACTGAAATATGCAAACTACTGAGATGTTCTCAACAACTGATCACATCTCAGAGAATGCTAAGTACAAATACATGAAACTACTGATTAAAAACTACTGAAACAATAAACTACTGAAATGTAAAATTACAAGTACTGAAAAGTAAAACCATCACAACTACTGAAGTTAACAACTTCAGCTGTTGTGACAACTGCTGATCACTCTGGTCTTCAGTCTTTGTCTTCAGCACTTCATCTTCAGACTTTGTCTTCAGTTCTTTACTTTCAGACTTTGTCTTCAGACCTTTGTAATCAGCTGATGTCTTCAGCTGTTGTGATCTTCTTCAGCAGTTGTAATGTCTGTGGGACTTAGAGGTTTTTCTGATCAGGCTCATTGGTTCTTTTGGTCCAACACCTATAACAAGCTTGTGGGTTCTTTTTGATTCTTTTTTACTTCTCTAATCATCCAACACACACACACCCCATTCATTTTTAAAAACCTACCAAAATATTTATAAAAATAATTACTTAAGTCAAAGAAAAACTAGAGAATTATATAAAATCTTGAGTTGTCAAATTCACCAACTAGATGGCCAATGATAGCATATGAAATCCACAAAAATCTTGGTTTCTATCCTACTACCCAAAATCTACCAACAATCTAACTAAATCTCCCATTAACCAAGGCTTATGGGTCCTGTTGAATCCTTTTTACTTCTCTAATCCAAACACACACCACACCCACCCACCCACACTTCACACTTCACTTCACTTCACACTTCACTTCAAACTTCATAAAACTCTATACATTTCTCTATTGAATCACCTACTTGTTCAATATCTTAACACACCTAAAGAGAAGCAAATTCCAGCCTTATCGAAGCCATGATCTACCAAGTAGAAGGGCTATAGCAACAATCTCTAGTCGAGGTAATAAACACAACACACACACCAACGCTTTGATCAACTCATATCTTTCATTCCTTCTATTCTATAACCTGGAATAATCTAACATTTGAATAGCTTCTTTCCATATTCATTCCAAGCACCCACAACAGCTCTTGCGTCCCCCTCTCGCTCCTTACGTCAAGGTAACTCGTCACGACCCAAATACACGCGAAATATCGCATATGTCACGTTAGTGACACTACCAACCCCATGACATTCCCCAACATCATATGAATCTTTGAATCATATTGGTTTTCAGTAACTAAAGAGTATACAAATTTTCATTTAGCCTCGTTGGTCACAAACCGTTTTTTAACAAATAGTTCACCTAAAAATCTGGTTTTTCACAAAAATGTAAAGTATATGAAATGGGTTTTAAAATCATGATCTAAATGTTCTGGAGGTTAATCATGACTAATATACATAAAGTAAAATTCATGACCTATAGATATGTACCTTATATTTTACAAAGGTTTAAACGCTTAAAAATATATAATTTGAGAAAAATACAAAAATAGAGTTGGGGATGTAAATTACTGATAACGTGGGTTATTAGATGCTATTTATATTATATGTCTGATTGGAAAGGGAAAAGCCTAACTAAAGTACTTAATATATCAAAACCGAGACTTAACAGACATTTAACGGGACTAACCGGATAATATAACAAAAATGATGAAAATGTAAAAATTCAGAAAATAACAAACTACAGTAGTCTTATAATGTAAAAAATATCTAGAAATTAAGTTCATAAATTTAGAGTTTATTTGTTTAGCAAACAAAAATAAAAAATTTAATCTTGCTGAAATAGTGAAAATTTAAAAAACGAGCTATTGTGCCAAAATATAGAAAAATACATAACTTATAAATGATTTTAAAGAATATATTTTTTCTATGATCAAAGTCAACCCAAACCCAAAATCCCGTTAAAAACCGACCCTTGAAGGTTAAAACCAAAACCGACAAGAATAACTTACGACCTGAATTTACAGTAGCTAATGACATAATAATGATAAAAATAAGTTAAAAACTAAATATTAGTAATTATAGAGTTTTCTAGAAATTTATACAAAATTTACCGTTAATAAAAAATAGCTAATTAATGACCTATTATAAAGAAAAAATAATAATAATAATAATAATAATAATAATAACAATAATAATGTATAAAAATATCCAAAATAAAACCAATGAAATAAATAATTTCATATTTTCAAGTAAATTATGATACACAAACTTAAAGTACAAAATAAATTTAATAAAACCAATGGATTTAGATACATTATGTACGCGTTCAAAACGCAGCCTAATACGCGTTTAAAAATATAATAATCAACTCACCAACCCTATAATCATAACCTAAATATTTTAGAGGCTAAATAAAAACTAAAATAAATTATAATCAAAACATAAATACTATTTGGGCCACCCAAGAACTCCAAGAAAAAAATCTTTATTTTTATCGTCATAAAACGTCTAATTCAAAAATAATTTCTTAAAACCACTAAGGGAGACCAAATAACACAAATATAAACATATTCCAGTAGCCTAACCCACTTAAAACAATAAAATCCATCATAAATCATTAGAGTTTAAAATTCCCAACTTTAAGGTTAAAAAATCAATTTAACAAAGTTGAGGGACCAAACTTGCCAACCATCAAAACCTTACTATTTGAAACTTACTCATAAAAGAAAATTATAATCTGAACTTATAATGTAGTGACCCAAACTTAATCAAAACACAAGTTATGAACTCATAAACTTAAAGACCTCAAACAAGATTACAAGTGTGTAATGAAAATCAACAAGCTAAGTAAGGGAAATATAAAACTTGAGGATTGGGCTTAATTAATCAGTTAATCAGATACTAATACATATGAAATGAACTTAGGAATCCTTCCGGTCGGTAGCATCCCAGATTCCCAGGTTTTATTCCGTGACCAGCTCATAATTGAGTTTCATGAACTCCCTTTTTACTTAGAAACTTTAGGGTGAAATACCGTTAGTTATTATTTTTTGGTATGATACTACCTGCACTTTTCCTCAAATGAAGCACAATTATTAACTCCATTAGGAGCCGCGTGATTTGTAGATAATATTATTTGGGAAATCCCTCTCACACAATGGGGACTTTATGACAAAGGAACCCCCCCCCCCATTGAGATTCAATAATCATTGTGTAAAAAATTAGTGCAATTTAACCATGCATAGCAGGCACATTTAAACCCAACAATCTAGTAGTAACGGGTTAAGGGATATTTTTAGCACTCGGGCGCGTAAGTCCGGCTTAGGCTTGATTGTAATACATTCTGTTGCGCACCAATATTTATGTTTTATTTATAAATATCTATGTATGATTAAGAATTATATTACATGAAAACTTGAGCTAAGTAACTTTATGTTGATATGTTTGAGTATGTATTTCAGCTAATTATTTGAATTAAGGGGGAGTCTTGATTAGACTCCCTAAGCATTAGAAATACAACTTCGAGAACATGGTTGATTAAGAAGACCCACCTTATAATAATTGAAACAAGAACCTAGACGAGCCATACAAGAAAACGACTTGAGGAATAGACAATAATGACCCTATGGCCTTTGCCTATGATTTAGTTATATACATGTCAATTGTAATAGAATGTACTTATTTTATTGTTATTGTGTAAACAATGGCTCATTTTCATTAAATTCATGGTTTTCGTTGTGTTTATTGATATTCAGTCGTCACTCTCCAGCCCCTTTCTTCGGAGTGTGACATCTACAATCTTCCCCTAGGCTCGGTGAATCAATGTAATCACCAATTCACATTTCCTTCTTTGTAGTTACCCCCCATATGCGTACATCTTTTTCTCCAAATCCTAGTTAAGCATCCAACCAAATTAAGCGGCAACAAAGTGAATTGGCACATTAGCGTAAATTGGATTAGCTTAGAATTTGAGCATATTTTCTTTTCCAAATGTTAATAAATCAATCAATCCATAATTTTGTATTCTTTATCGATACAGGTGATCATTACATGCCCAAAATTCTTTACAAACCCACTACAAACTTGGCTAAACTGTTTACGGGAAGCAGAATATGAATCAAAATATTTTGTACAATCCTTGGTTGTCCGAAACCTCTTGTAATCTAAGGTGCATTGGTATTCAATTGTATCCTTGATGCATGTTTAATCACTTTAGCTTGAACAAACTTAAACTCTTTGAATCCAAACTTGCATTCTCTCCAGATGGAATTCTTATTCCATTTAGCTTTGTCGTGATGGCTTGGATTGAAGAATTACACTTCGCTTATGGCTTACAAAATTTGTTGCTGCCAATTTGTTCAAATCATGTTCATTCTAGTAATACTTAATAGCTCTAGCTTTCCAATTCATAACATATAACTTCTTTTCCCCATCATACATCCAACTTTATGCATAGGATCATTTTACTTGTTTTCTCTCTTCTCGTAATGCATAAAGTGTTTCCTTCAGTGGTAATAGAGCCTAAAAGAATGTTCCTCTCAGTGTAGGCTTGCCCATCATGTTATTAGGATTAGCAGATTTGTTGTAGCTTCAATTTGTGCTTTAGTCATGGTTTCAAGACCAAAATCTGGAATAGGATTAGAGGGCCTCTCAGTATTTGAATCTAACACAACTTCATGTAGATATGTAGTAGATGAAGATTCACCAACTTTTGGTATAGTGTCAACATATAACTCCTTTAAAATATTACCAAACATGTTCATGTATTCCACTTCAATTGTATCTTCTAAATCCTTAACATCTTCAATTACTTCTTCTGAAGTATCAAGAAATGATTTTTTTTATATTTGAGCGAATATAATTCCTTCTCACACTTAGCTTCTACTTTAGGATTCTCAAGTGCATATGCTTCAGACTCGTCTGGTTTTGAATCATCGGTTCTATAGGCTTCTCTGTCTCTGATTCACTAAATAGTCTAGTAATATTTCCTTGACCTCCTTCCTTTCCATCATCTTCCCCATCATCATCGTCTTTCTTTTTCAGATCATCATCCTTAATCTCATCATCACCATCATCAACATCCTTATCATTCTCACCCATAACATCATCATTGATAGCTTTTATCATTTCTCCTAACCACTCTTTATCATTTCTCCTAACTGCTCAATCTCATTACCCTCAACAATCACACCTGACTATACTTTTTCTCCACTTTCAGTCTCAACTACCAATTCTTTAGTTTAAAAAATCTCAAGTAACGTGTTTACTTCATGAACATTATCTGTCTCTTGACCAGATGTGTAACATCCGTCATTTTCCAAGTTAAAACCCAAACCCGAACCCATTTTGAACTTCCATTATTAAATTAATTTAATAATTTTAATGAATCAAATACGTTAAATATGTAATTTAATCAATATTGTCAATTGTTTTATTCAATTTCCATATATTAAATCATTTAAACAACTTATAATAATTTTTATAATTTATAAAATAAATTATAAAAGGTTAATAATATTATAAGATTTTAAATATTCAATTAAAATAAATAATCAATTACAAGTTCTTATGAGATTTATAAAGTCTACAAAGATTTAATAAAAAAAGAAGTTGTTAAATTAAAATTAGATTTTTAATAAATTTAGAGTTTAAATTGTAATTATTCTTTTATTTATTTAAATTATTTAATTTTATATTTATTTCAAATTCCGATCATAACCCCCTTTTGAAAGACTTGTAACTCACCATTAACACCATTCATAACCCCCTCCTAACCTCAACTATAAAAGCAAGCTTTAAGCCACACTTTTCATTTGTTCATTCTTTAAAAATCTCACTCTCATATTTCATCCATTGGTTATGACTACTTTCAAGAATTTTATTTTTGTAAGGCCCCGTTCCCGGGACGCTTACAGTTGGTCATTCATCGCACATAAAACATGCAGGACCGGTTAAGGGCTTGAACAAATTACAACACAACAACACAATGAGGAGAACAACTAAACTTGATCAAACAGTGAACTGGATTAATAAAAATTGATACAAAGAACACAATTAAAGTAAAGAGACAGAACAAAAGAGTTGGGTTTCAAGGAGGCAGTATATTGCTTTCTCAAGTTCTTTTACAAGTGTTACAAAGCATAAAGAAAGATACAAGAACTTGGAATACTTATACTACAACCTATAGCCGGCTATACTTTGAAAGCCAGCTGGATACAATTGACTAGACACTAACAAAATCAATTGTAGGATCAAAAGGCATATCTGCCTTTTGACCTTGTGACTATGACATGCCATAGCTCACATCCTTATCTATTACAAAAAGGATAAAGTACATAAAGTAGAAAGTTACAGACTCAAGACCTCAATGTACAGTTACCAAAAGCATGGACCTTTTCACCAACTCATGTAAGTTGGTGACTTTACAGAGATGCAGCGGAAAGGTGTTCAGCTTTATGGAACAGTACATCAGATAAAGCATGTTTACCAAAAGTCTTCGGAAGAAATCTGTCTTCATAGGTTGAAGCTTCGGAAGACTTTGTCTCTGAGGCTTCGGAAGACTTCATGTTTGGCTTCGGAAAATATTGGTCTTGGCTTCGGAAGATTTTACACTTAGAGTATTTTCTAGTGTATGGTGTAAAACTTCCGAAGCATTTCTTTCTTCAGTACTTAGTGCATGTGTTGATGAGAGACATTGGATGTTTTGGTTTGCATCAGACTTAAGGAATCCTTACAAAACATATATTTATATTTGTCTCATAAAAACATTGCAGCAGAAACATTCAAAAACGACATCTCATTTCATTATAAACACTTTTGCCCAATAATACATCATTATCTGATTACAAAATACGTGTTTGCATTATAACACAAAAGCTTTATAAATGGATGCCATCCCAAAAGAGCCGAGTAGCCTTGCCGTGCCATCCTCAGCAATCATTACCTGCCAACTGGAAAACATATAAAAAGTCAGCGTTGCTGAGTGAGTTCTAGTTTTATTATAAAACATACTTTACTTTCATATAAAACCATTCGTTACTTTTACATGATCACACATCATACGTACACATAGATAATATCATTATTATCTTCTTCATTCATTCATTCGTCATTCGTTCCATTTAACTTTACTTGCACATCGGACATCATCCGTACCAATACCATACGCTACACCCCGATCAGTCTTAGCTACCGGGCCGAAGTCAATAAATGAACAGCTAAACGTATGCCACGGTACTAGGAGCAATCATCAGTCATAGCTACTAGGCCGAAGTCAATAAATGAACAGCTAAACGTATGGCACAGTACTAGGGGTAAGCGGTAGAGGTTCTACATTAATGGTCAATCACAAAGAAGGACCCGTTATCCGATGCATGCAAGACGTGTCATTTCTTTCCACTTTACGTTACATAATACTTCATTTCATTCATCATAATACGTACAACCATAGGAAAGATAATATACATCATACAAAGGAACATTAACATGCATAAACATCACATCATACAGGGCAACATCATACATACATAAGATGCATAAACATGCAACATCATCATCATCATCATTATCATCATGCCCTACATGCTTCTAAGGCCATAACCGTTAACTTACATGCCCTATGGGAACCTTTACGTCAAAACTTACATCTGCACTTTCCCCCGAAAGCCAGAAGTCTAACTACACTTTCTTTCGAGTGCAACAGCTCTATTCGTGCGTATGGACACCCTTCAGTCGCATTGCCTTCATGCGACTGAACATCATGCGATTGGACTCAAGCGGATGAACATCTATGCGAATGAGCATCCAGTCGTGCGTATGGACCTTATGCGGATGGAACTACTGCGAATGGGCACCTATGCGACTGATCTAATGCGAATGAACTCATGCGACTAAGCACTTCTGCGACTGAACCCTCAGTCGTATGACTCCCCATGCGACTGGACTCCCAGTCGTGCGACTGAAGCCTTAGTCGTGCGATTGAACCCTCAATCGTACAAATGCATCCCAATCGTGCGAATGACCTTCAATCGCCTCTCATTCGGCCGTATGTCCTCCATTCGGTCGCCTAGCCCTAGCTGATGTAGAATGGAGTTCATCCCGAACCCAATCTGCCATTTTCGGCCTCCAAGCTCATCCAAACCCATTCTAATCCTAGATTAACCCTCCTGGACCTTAGGAATGCATATCACAACACCATACAAGCACACACAAACCCGAAAACGTACACGAAACACATCACACACATCACACCCAAATGGGTCAAACACATACTCACACCAAAAACGGGTTTTAACATTTTCCAGCCCCAAAATCGGTTGAAAACAAGTAAAAGTGGGGTCCTAGAACTCACACAAACAAGCACAACGTCAAGGGCTTCGATTTGGCTTGCTACACAACGAGTTTGGACACCCGAATCACCCGAACCACTCCCTTTTTCTCTTTTCTTCTTCTTTCTCTCTTCTCCTCTCTACGAAATCTAAAATGTGGGGGTAGTGGGGAGAGTTGGCTGCCCTCTCCCTACTAATATCACCACATTTCCCAACTTTTCTTCGTTGGCGAGTTTCGTCCCTCGACTTTGCACTTTATTTTCTTTTCTTTCTTTGCCGGCTTCAAAATAATAATTATCCGGGTGTTACAAGTCCACCCCCCTTAAATAGGTTTCATCCCCGAAACCTGTTATTCTTCGAACAAATGTGGATAATGCTGTCTCATTTCTTCCTCAGTCTCCCACGTTGACTCAAATCCCTTCCTGTGCTTCCACTGTACACGCACAAGAGGAACCACTTTATTCCTCAGCATTTTCTCCTTCCGGTCAATGATTGCCACTGGTTGCTCCACATAATTGAGCCGTTCGTCCACTTCAATATCCTCAAGTGGAACAATCATGTCTTCATCAGCTAAGCACTTCCTTAGATGAGATAAATGGAATGTCAGGTGAATTCCACTTAACTCATCCGGTAACTCTAGTTTATAGGCCACCTCTCCTACTCGAGCAATGATTCGGAAAGGGCCTATATACCTTGGGCTCAATTTGCCCAGCTTTCGAAAGCGGATGATACCCTTCCAAGGTGAGACCTTCAACATAACCTGGTCACCCACCTGGAACTCAATCGGTCTGCGTCGTTTATCAGCATACGACTTCTGTCTATCTTTGGCTGCCTTCATGAAGGCTTTAATCTTCTCCAGCTTCCCAGTCGTAGCCTCGATTACCTCGACGCTTCCCAATTTCTTTTGACCAATATCACCCCAACAAACGAGCGTTCTGCATCTCCTACCGTATAACATCTCATATGGAGGCATGCCAATGCTGGCATGATAGCTGTTGTTGTATGAGAATTCGACTAACGGTAGGTGGTCATCCCAACTTCCACCAAAATCAATCACAAATGCCCGAAGCATGTCTTCCAGCGTCTGAATGGTCCTTTCTGACTGACCATCAGTCTAGGGATGATAAGTCGTGCTGATATGTAACCTCGTCCCCATAGCGTCGTGGAATTTCTTCCAAAATTTAGATGTAAACCGAGTGTCGCGATCCGACACAATAGACACCGGCACACCATGACGAGTTACAATTTCCTTGATGAACAGATCAGCCAACCTCTCTGATGAATATGTCTTGCGGATCGGTAGGAAGTGAGCACTCTTCGTCAAGCGATCAACTATCACCCATATGGCATCATACCCTTTCGGGGTACGCGGCAGCTTTGTAATGAAATCCATGGTGATGTGCTCCCACTTCCATTCCGGTATATCCAAAGGTTGTATCTTCCCATACGGCTTTTGGTGCTCGGCCTTCACCTGTAAGCAAGTAAGGCACTTACTCACATACTCCACCACATCGCGCTTCATACCCGGCCACTAATAATCTTTCTTCATATCATGGTACATCTTCGTGGCACCAGGATGAATGGAGTACCGAGTCTTGTGAGCTTCATCCATGATCTTCACCCGTAGATCCCCAAAACGAGGAATCCACACACGACCGAATCGGGTTCTAACACCGAGTGTGTTTTCACCCAATTCCCCAACCAAACCTCTCATTCTTTCAGAGTTAAGATGATCTTCTTTCAATGCGTCATCTTGAAACTCTTTAACCTGCTTCATCACATCCGAGGTCATAATCAGCTGGTATGCTTTCACCCGAATCGGCTCGGGTCTCTCTTTCCGGCTAAGGGCGCCAGCCACCACATTGGCCTTGCCCGGATGGTAGTGGATTTCACAGTCATAATCCTTTATAAGTTCTAACCATCGTCTCTGCCTCATGTTCAAATCCTTTTGCTCAAACAAGTACTTCAGACTCTTGTGGTTAGTGAATATGGTGCACTTCGTCCCGTATAGGTAGTGCCTCCAAATCTTTAGTGCAAAAACCACGGCTGCCAGCTCCAAGTCATGAGTAGGATAATTGACCTCATGAACCTTCAACTGTCGGGATGCATAGGCTATAACCTTTCCTCTCTGCATTAACACACACCCCAACCCCGAGTAAGAAGCATCGGAATAAACCACCAGATCTTCACTTCCATCAGGTAATGACAGAACAGGAGCTTGAGTCAATCTCGCCTTTAACTCCTCGAACGCCTTCTCTTGAGCTTGACCCCATACGAACTTCACATCTTTTCGGGTCAACTTAGTTAGTGGAGAAGCAGTCTTAGAGAAGTCTTGGATAAATCTTCTATAGTAGCCCGCCAAACCCAAGAAACTATGAATCTCGGATGGCGTCTTTGGTGACTTCCATTGCATAACCGCCTCCACTTTTGTCGGGTCCACCATTATCCCGTCGGGATTCACTACGTGACCCAAGAACTAAACCTCGCGCAACCAAAACACGCACTTGGAGAATTAGCATACAACTTCTCCCTTCTCAACGTCTCTAGAACCTCCCGAATGTGTCCGGCATGCTCTGCTTCGCTCCTCGAGTAAATCAGGATATCATCGATAAACACAATCACTGATTTATCCAACATAGGCCGACACACACGGTTCATCAAATCCATAAAAGCAGCTGGCGCGTTGGTCAAGCCAAAGGACATGACAAGAAACTCGTAGTGACCATAGCGCGTACGGAAAGCTGTTTTAGGAATATCTTGCTCCTTCACCTTCAACTGATGATAACCAGATCGAAGATCTATTCTCGAAAACCAACTGGCACCCTGAAGCTGATCGAACAAATCATCTATCCTCGGTAAGGGGTATCGGTTCTTCACTGTCAACTTGTTCAGCTCGCGGTAGTCAATGCACATCCTCATACTACCGTCCTTCTTCTTTACGAACAGGACCGGAGCACCCCAAGGAGTGATACTCGGTCTAATGAACCCCTTATCAAGCAGCTCTTGCAACTGCTCCATCAATTCTTTCATCTCGGTTGGAGCCAACCGATACGGTGCTTTGGCGACAGGTTGGGCACCCCGTATCAGATCAATCTGAAACTCAATCTCTCTGTCAGGTGGCACTCCTGATAAATCTTCTGGGAATACATCTGGAAAATCACACACAACCGGTACGTCGGCTAGTTGTAGTGCTGGCGTATCCACATCCTTTACATAGGCCAAGTAGGCATTACATCCACGCCTCATACACTTTCCCGCCACCGCCATCGAGATCACCTTCGGAATCGTAGTAATCCGATCACCATAAATCGTTACTGAACTACCATCAGGCGCCGACAACCGAATCATCTTCTTGCGACACACGATGTTCACCTCGAAGTCCGCTAGCCAATCCATCCCAAGAACTAAATCAAAACCACCTAAGGCCATCACGAATGGTCTAACAGGAAACTTATGACCCTCAAGCTCCACATCACAGTTCTCTATCATCTCAGAAATCCTGGTAGACTTACCTATGGCAGTTTCTACATCAAAGGGCGCATCAACACGTCTACTACTAACAGGCAGCTTAGCACAGAAAGCAGCAGAAATAAAACTCTTACGAGCACCAGAATCAAATAACACAGAAGCTAAAGTTTGGTTCACTAGAAACGTACCGGACACAACGTCAGGGTCCGTCCTAGCCTCCTCCTGTGTCATGGTAAATGCCCTGGCGCTCGCCCTCGGTCCATCACCTCCCGTCCTCTTCGCTCCTGAACTCTCAGCCCTCGGCTTCTTACAATCTCTGCTCATATGACCAGTTTCCCCACAGTTAAAACATTTGCCCGATAGGCAATCCTTTGCCATATGCCCTGTCTTCCCACACTTGAAGCACACATTCAAACCCAGCCTACATTCCCCCGCATGCTCCTTTCCACACTTACCACACCTCCTAGATCCCGCTCCCGGTGTGGCCACGCAGCGGTCATCCACCCGTGCCTTTTTGTTACCCGTCGAGGCATCACCCCGACCAAACCTTTTCCCGTTCCAGTTCCGATCACCACCACCCTTCTTATTCGCCTCAACCACCACCACTTCCCTCTCATCATATAGTCTTCCGGCCAAATCGACCGCCGACCTAAACGTACTTGGCCGGGCGGCGATCATATGCCGGCGAACATCCACCGGTAAACCTTGAATGTACCTCTTGATCTTCCGAGAAAGAGGCGTCACCAGATCCGGCACCAACCGTGCCATCTCGTTGAACTTGGTAGTGTATTGCTAGTGTGTCATGGATCCCGCCTCCAGCTGCAGGAACTCCCTCTCAATCTTATCCATCTCCCTGTGAGGACAGAACTCCTCAATCACCATCTTTTTCAGTTCGGGCCACCTCATTCTCCCGATTGCCCGATTACCCTCCGCTTGGACAATGTTGTCCCACCAGCATAGTGCCGAGTCCACAAATGAATGGGTGGAAAACTTTACTTTCTGATCTTCCCGGCACTCGCTAATGTCGAGAACAGCCTCCATTTCTCTCACCCATCGGTAAGCAGCAGCAACATTGCCATTACCGTCAAAAGTAGGGGGCTTGCATCTCATAAACACCCCGTAGTTACAGCCTCGTGCCACTTCTCGCACAGGATCCTCTTCCTCTTCCTCGTCTTCGTTATCAGAGAAAATCGTTTCAGGCTCCGTTGCTCCCGTTCCCCCGAAGGCCTGTTTCTCTCCTTTCTTTCTTCTTCCTTCACCGCCTTAATGACTTCGGTCACCACAGACGGTAAGATTGTCTGCATGACCTGGTGTACTTCTTCAACAACAGCCTCCTTTACCGATGCCCTCAGGTTTGCACTCTCATCCCCAGCTTTTGGATGAGGAGTCTCTGATTCTTCAGGAACCACCTTCTCGACCCTTGGTCTTCCTCTCTTGGGTCGCGGCTCAACATCAGGCCCGCCACGGCCTCCACCCCTAGATTCTTTAGATGATCTACCTCCAGCCATTCTCTAACTCACACTGAAAGATTCAAACACCAACACGGTCATTCAAGGAAACAACTCAGTTTATGTCAAGTATAGTAAGTCCCTAATTACAGTGGTCAGTTGTGATTAGCCACTTACTTTACTCTTCATACCCCAAGCATTACCTGTCCTGACTATATCAGTATTTAAATCTACATACATCACATAACCACATACCATGCGCACGTAAAACCGGTTAACTTTAAGAAAATACCTGATGGCACGCAGCTACTCTGATTGGCATCCCATTCCCTTTCCGTCCCATTTTCAGTTCAAGTTAAGGTTTATTTTGAAAATTTACCCATTTCACTTAAACTTTGGCTCTGATACCAACTTGTAAGCCCCCGTTCCCGGGACGCTTACAGTTGGTCATTCATCGCACATAAAACATATATTTATATTTGTCTCATAAAAACATTGCAGCGGAAACATTCAAAAACGACATCTCATTTCATTATAAACACTTTTGCCCAATAATACATCATTATCCGATTACAAAATACGTGTTTGCATTATAACACAAAAGCTTTATAAATGGATGCCATCCCAAAAGAGCCGAGTAGCCTTGCCGTGCCATCCTCAGCAATCATTACCTGCCAACTGGAAAACATATAAAAAGTCAGCGTTTCTGAGTGAGTTCTAGTTTTATTATAAAACATACTTTACTTTCATATAAAACCATTCGTTACTTTTACATGATCACACATCATACGTACACATAGATAATATCATTATTATCTTCTTCATTCATTCATTCGTCATTCGTTCCATTTAACTTTACTTGCGCATTGGACATCATCCGTACCAATACCATACGCTACACCCCGATCAGTCTTAGCTACCGGGCCGAAGTCAATAAATGAACAGCTAAACGTATGCCACGGTACTAGGAGCAACCATCAGTCATAGCTACTAGGCCGAAGTCAATAAATGAACAGCTAAACGTATGCCACAGTACTAGGGGTAAGCGGTAGAGGTTCTACATTAATGGTCAATCACAAAGAAGGACCCGTTATCCGATGCATGCAAGACGTGTCATTTCTTTCCACTTTACGTTACATAATACTTCATTTCATTCATCATAATACGTACAGCCATAGGAAAGATAATATACATCATACAAAGGAACATTAACATGCATAAACATCACATCATACAGGGCAACATCATACATACATAACATGCATAAACATGCAACATCATCATCATCATCATCATCCCCTATATGCTTCTAAGGCCATAATCGTTAACTTACATGCCCTACGGGAACCTTTACGTCAAAACTTACATCTGTACTTCCCCCGAAAGCCAGAAGTCTAACTACACTTTCTTTCGAGTGCAACAGCTCTATTCGTACGTATGGACACCCTTCAGTCGCATGGCCTTCATGCGACTGAACATCATGCGATTGGACTCAAGCGGATGAACATCTATGCGAATGAGCATCCAGTCGTGCGTATGGACCTTATGCGGATGGAACTACTGCGAATGGGCACATATGCGACTGATCTAATGCGAATGAACTCATGCGACTAAGCACTTCTGCGACTGAACCCTCAGTCGTATGACTCCCCATGCGACTGGGCGACTGAAGCCTTAGTCGTGCGATTGAACCCTCAATCGTACGAATGCATCCCAATCGTGCGAATGACCTTCAATCGCCTCTCATTCGGCCGTATGGCCTCCATTCGGTCGCCTAGCCCTAGCTGATGTAGAATGGAGTTCATCCCGAACCCAATATGTCATTTTCGGCCTCCAAGCTCATCCAAACCCATTCTAATCCTAGATTAACCCTCCTGGACCTTAGGAATGCATACCACAACACCATACAAGCACACACAAACCCGAAAACGTACACGAAACACATCACACACATCACACCCAAATGGGTCAAACACATACTCACACCAAAAACGGGTTTTAACATTTTCCAGCCCCAAAATCGGTTGAAAACAAGTAAAAGTGGGGTCCTAGAACTCACACAAACAAGCACAACGTCAAGGGCTTCGATTTGGCTTGCTACACAACGAGTTTGGACACCCGAACCACTCCTTTTTTCTCTTTTCTTCTTCTTTCTCTCTTCTCCTCTCTATGAAATCTGAAATGTGGGGGTAGTGGGGAGAGTTGGCTGCCCTCTCCCTACTAATATCACCACATTTCCCAACTTTTCTTCGTTGGCGAGTTTCGTCCATCGACTTTGCACTTTATTTCCTTTTCTTTCTTTGCCAGCTTCAAAATAATAATTATCCGGGTGTTACAATTTTACAAGTAATTTCAAGAAGTTTCTAATACTAAGGTAACCTTATATTTGCTTTTATATTATATATATATCTATATTATTCTAATCATCCTAACATTCAATTGTTCTCATGTTTTAATTTTTATTCTTTCTTCTACTAAATCTCTTTTAATTTTAATCATTAGTATTTGATCAATAATATTCTAACTTTCACTAACCTTATAACAATCACTAACATTCCTAAATCAAACTAAGAACACGCTAACGTAAACAAAGAATCCCGTTTGCATATGGACGGCTATGCCGCCGCATTTGGTTATTCCACAAGATTATTTCTCTAAATTATGACTATGCTAAAGTCTTGGAATATTTTTTTTATTTTTCAAATGAAGTCTAATATACCATATATCGACATAATAAATTTGTTCTAACCCGTTTCATGCTTTAGCAATTTTAAAAGTGCACATAAGTGTCTTACTACATATTTGGCAGAATATAGTCTGATTTCAACTGACCATAACTTGATCATAACAAACTTAATTTGAGTAACATTAAACTCCAATATTAAGTTCATTGAATAACCTTTTTAACGATAGTTTATACGTCTTCAAACTCAATCGGATGACTCAACAATAGCCTTCAAAAGATAAATGCGCATTTCAGCACCTTCTATCTTGTGCTGCTGTTTTGACCTATTTATGGATTTTTTTTATAAAAATGTTTCTGAACAAAAGTTTTCTGGAATATTCTGAACTAGTCAACTGTAAATTTTTATAATTTTATGAAACCGTTTGCTATTTTTAAAACCTGTTCAAACACCTACCAAACATTCTGTCCAAAATCTAAAATTGGTATAATAATCCTTTTCCAATCTACCTTTTGCTTTTTGACATTCTCTAAACGTCCTAACTTCTTGTAATCAATTCCGACCTCAAGTTATTGTTTCTTTTTTTATCCTTTAGGACATCACATTTGACTCTTGAACATGTAAGCTTCCTTATGTACTCTTTCAATGTGAGTTCTTCATGTCCCCTTTTTACTTTATTTCACACCTTTTGGGGTGAAACATGTTAACCTTATAAACTTACACTTGTAAAGATCTTGATACTTGTAAATGCACATGCAATTCATCTTTACTTTTTGTCATGGTTATTTGTAATATTGTGAGTCTTATATGATGAACATTATATGTTGACAATCATTAACTATTGCTAGCCTTATGACGTCATAGATCTATGGGCCTGACAAGCCTATTTAGTGCTAAAGCCGATGTATTGCTGGCTCATGACGTATGCTTGTTCATCATGGGAACCAAGTACACTTAGCTAATCGTTATAAACTTGTAAACTTATTCTTGGTCAAGGTTTGATTGAGCTATATTGCATAATTCATAACCATTGACATGAATTGCTACTTGTAAATTTATATATATATATATATATATATATATATATATATATATATATATATATATATATATATATATATATATATATATATATATATATATGTATGTATGTTTAACCCATAGAAACTCACCAACTTTCAAAGTTGACCCTTTATTTAACATGTTTTAGGACTGCTACTTGAGGAACTCTTCTTGCTCATATAGGACTTGGACTTAGTTTAATTAAATATCTTATGTTGTTGTTTATATCTTTGTTGTATTGTAATGACTTAATTGTCTAGAATTATTAGATGAAAAATGACATTTACTATTATTTCAATTTATTTAATTCCATGAGCTATAAACAATCGTTTCACATTCGTCCACCTCGATGATTCCGCCGTCGGTCGGGTGAGACAAGGTGTAACAACCATCTCCTTATCTTTAACAACTAGTTTAGATGCAGATAAATTAGTCTAAGCACATGTATCTTCTCAACTATATCAATAAGAATTCTAACTTGACTCTCCAAGTCTTTAATCCTCATCTTATTAACTTGACCGTCTATTATCAAATCTTAAATTTTCTTTGACTTCCATGAAGAAACTAAACATTTATTAGTGTCTTAGTAGATGTATCATGATGTTAATAAGTCTCTAGAGTAGTTTTCAGGAACATATGATGTCAAAATCTCTAGTGTATAGTGGATCATGCGGTGGTATGGAAAATGGTGCTAATGTTGATATTGTAGTTGTAGATGTCATTGGAACTAAAGTCCTATGTAGTGTGTGTGAACTTAGATGTAATCAACATATCAACTAGAGGCAAATCAAGCACGAATTGTGTATGTTTGCTTGCCTGAGCACTGGGTGTCCTAATCAACAATCCTTTTCCTTCTCTTTTCCCTTTGGCTTTGCCACAAACATATCTCTTTTAATACTTGGATAATCTTCAGGTACACAATATTTATCTTTCTCCTTATCAGTTATTCTTAGAGTAGCCGATAGTGGAACCACTGGTACTCTCTACTGCAAAACGTACTTTGTCATCCCAATCTTTTCATCATCAGTGCTTGAATCCAAATTCAAATCAATAAATCCATTAATAAACTCCTTTTCTTTCTCTTTTCCTTTTCCATGATCAAAACTTCCTGGATTGTCAACAGGTGGTGGTAGTTGAGTAAATTAACTAACATTTAGTAACCTGTGGTTGCGGTTGTTTGGCAGTTGTTGTTGTTCTTGCTATGGTGGTTGTTTCTATTGCTAAACTTCTTAAATCTTAGTAAATCTATCAATCTTGGCAAATGCATGCCCACTATGAGCACTCCTCCTTGCCAACAACATATATAAAAATACATCATGTTTAAGAATCACGAAGTCAATAGCTAGAGTCTTTTGAACCACAAACTTAGGATGAAAAGCATTCATAATTTTCTAAATAATTCTTGGGTATAATAGAAACTTTTTGGCACCACTACCAATCACGTTCTTCTGCATCACATTGAATATGACTTTTAAGATGTTGAATGGATGGTCTTTAATAAGAGCAATCATCAATGACGCAAAAGTCACACATACTATCCATCCTCGTGTTTAAGCTGCTCAAGCAATGCACAACCACATTGAATAGTAGTTTCCAGCATGGTGGCAATACTTCTTATGCATTGATGGATATTCGTGTTCATAACCTATCCTTAGAAGACAATTAAAAATAAGATCATCCTCCGGCTTCACTAGATTATCAAAAACATCTACAAGCTATAGTACTCAGTTGTTAATCTCAGTAGAATAATAATATTCTTGCTCTGAACAGTGGCATGAATAGAAGGTATATCCTGATCATCTTTGCCATTAGGTTCAATTATCCAAAACTCCGTCACTAGCTCGTCATAAGCAAAAACTTGTGTAGATATAGCATGAAATATATGAGGTCGCTTAAGTCCGTGAATAAGTGATCATAAGATTCTATTGTCTTCTAATATTATGCAAAGGCCACAACAAAAGATATAAGAGCATTCATATTGAGTTTTCTATTTATATCTTTATAATTATACTAAAAAGCATTACTTTTTCTCTCGTTATTTCAATTAAATAATTTTTTTGAACATATTTATCATTATATTTTCACTTTCCTACACTCACAACCACTTTCAAAATTATTAAAAATAATTATAGGAGTTAAACAGTGGTCACTCAAATATACAGATGACCAGTAACATTTTCTCTCTAGTTCTATCAAAACCACTTACAACCAATTCCTAAAATATAAGGAATACACTTACATAAATATAGAAAACCTATTATGAATTCTCTAATACTCGATCTCAGATGTTTAATAATTCTATCTCTATAGTGGTTTGATGAATAAAGCTTCAATTATCACACCTGCAGATTTGTGTGTGGAGAGGAGGAAGATGACGTCGTGAGTGGTATAAGTGGGGTTGGAGTTTAGGCCTTTAAAGAAGAAAGAAGGGTGGAGTAGGATCTGATGTTGATTTTGATATTTTTACTCTTTTCCTTTTTTGATCAAACGATATTACGATCAATTTAGAAAAGTATAACACAAAAATAGACGGTGCTTGAGTAATGGAGTGACACAATAATAAATATAAACCACAAATAGGAAAATCTTAAGAAAACAAATATTTTGATGAAAGTAGAAATATATATGATAAGTAACTTACAGTAATAAATATAAACCACAAATAGTAAAATCTTAAGAAAATGGATATTTTGATGAAAGTAGAAATATATATATATATATATGATAAGTAACTTAAAAATGATTAAAAGTGATTTTCAATTGGATGAGTTAAAACCCGGCTGTAATCATATACTAGCTTAGTACCCTGTGCATTAAATGGGTTGTATATATATAAAATATTAAATAAATAATATAATTTATTATTTTTGAATTATAAAACAATGCTTAAGATAAAATATGATTATAATTATATTTAAATAACTATTTTAAGTAAATAAACATTAAGTATTTTTTATAAACTTTTGTTTATAAAAAAATTGTGCTTTTTAAATATATTTTTAAGAAAAATGAACTTTCTTTAAAAAAAATCATTGTATTTTGTATTTTATACAACTTTTGTTTCTAAAAAGTGTTTTTTAATAAAAATTAGGTTTTTACATTATCAAATTATATATTTTTTAATTTAAAAATGGTATGAGTAATATTATTAGCATTCAATATTATTATTAATAATAGAGAAAAATGAGAAAATTAGTATGATAAGGCTAACAAACGTATCACGCCTTATCTTAGTTTTCCTTTATTATAAATAAATAGACAGACAGATAGATAGATAGATAGATAGATAAGCTAGAAACCATTTTTTAAACGGATTATAGTTAGTAATAAGCACAAAAAGTTACAATACTATATTTTATTTTAATATAAGATATGATTAAAATTATATATAATTAATAGTTCAAGAAATAAAACAATTATACTATTTTTAACACTCTTATCTAAATAGTTTTATTTCTAAAAATCATTTTAAGATTATAGTTTTATTTTTTTGAAAACGAATTGATTAAAATATTTTGTTTCTATAAAGTTTAGTGTATTAGAAAATTTCATAATATATTTTTTTTTGTTTTTTGTTATTTTTATTTTAATAAAATGTTGGGATATAAATTTCCTTAATAAAATATATTTTAAAAAGATAAACTGATTTTAAAAATCTAGATGACATAAATATAACAATTAATAAAATTGATTTTTAATAAGAGAGAGAAATTAGTTTTGTGTTTCAATTATTATAGTATCTTTTTTAAAAGAAAAATAATATAAGGATGTATAAACAAAAAACAAGTGATAAAAAAATAAATTAAGAGCGTGACAAGTGAAAAAAAAACTTTATTTTATTAAATACATATTTGGACGTGGAATATATTAGACGACGGTTATTGTTTTATTAAATAAAGATGACATCACTCACCGTCGACATCCTTTGACTGTGTTTTTAGCATTCTAGAGAAATAATAAATTCTATCTTTGACTCGGCCATGCCGGCAAGACTAACAAATAACAATACATACATATCTATAGAGATAGAAAAAGTGACAGATATATACATTAATAATAATAATAATATCTACACACATCTTGTCCAAGATAAAACCGCGTTCAACTTTCTCAACACCCAAATCCCTTGATTTTATTCTTATCCATGAACCAAATTACACACATTCCTTGATTCCTCTAGACCTCATCAAAACCCTAATATTCAGATTCAGATTCAGATTCAGATTTCTCATTCAAATCAGCTGTCTACTGCTGCATCAAGCACTGGATTGAATTTCATTTCATTTCAGAATTGAATTCGTTGTTTTTTATTAATAAGTTGGATTGATTGTGATTCGATGGGTGGAATTTGTGGTAAGCCTTCTGCGGTCGATGATGGTCGGGGGAGTTCGAGTTCAAGGGAGAAGGTGTCGTCGAGTAAGGCTTCAATAGAACCAAGGGGATCTCGATCAAAGAGGCTTGAAAGCTTTAGGGTGAAGAATAGAGGTGAGGTGAGAGCTGGATCCATTGACAAGAGATTGAATTCTTCACGTCGTGTTAGGGATGATCATTATGAAGTTTCTGAAGTGTTTATTGGGGCTAATATTCCGAAAGCTGTTGAAGGCGAACAGGTTGTGGCAGGCTGGCCTTCTTGGCTTGCTGCTGTTGCTGGTGAAGCAATCAATGGATGGTTACCTAGACGAACAGATACGTTTGAGAAATTAGATAAGGTATCCTTATGCTAATTTTGTCTGATTTGACATAGGAATGTGATTAGCATGTATTTTTTATTTTTTATTTTTTTCATTATTGCTTGACTTCTGGATAAGTTGTGTTGATTGATAGGATTAACCAGTGGTTGACCTTGACCTTTTGAAACCATTGTACTCGGCTATTTCCTTGGAAACAAACCATGACTTTGCAGGAAAGAAGCTTAAGGAAAAAAATAATTTATCTTGCATTTCTAGTCAAGGTGTTTGAATTGAAAGTATAGCATGTGGTTGACCATTTGAGCCGTCTGTAACGTGCCTATGCAGCAAACAAATCGTAATTTTGTGAAATAAAAGAATTAAAAATACATTTTGCAAACAAATTTAATTTTGAACGACAATTGTTTTTTAGTCCATTCAGTTTTCCATAATCTCTGCCTAGTATGTTGTTTTTTGGAGTTATTTTCAGGGGTGGTGGTTAGCTTTCTGCAAAATGCAAAGCACAAACATTCAAAAGGTCCACTGATCAAGTCGTAATGTATATTATTTTTGCTACAAAAGAACATGTAAAATGGTTAGGAAAATGTTGGTTTGTACCTTTTTCTTGAAGAGTTGAATGGCACATATGTTTGTTGAGGATTGTGATGCCATTGTTACTGCGGCATGTGATGTCATGTCAGTAATAATAAACTTGTTGGTTTATATGATAGATAGTACGCATGAATATTCTGATATGAGAGATTTGGTTCTGATGTTTATCATATCTTCCTATTCATATTAAATGCAGATTGGGCAAGGAACATATAGCAGTGTCTACAAGGCTCGGGATCTGACTAATAATAAACTTGTTGCTTTAAAAAGAGTGCGTTTTGATAATATGGATCCTGAGAGTGTCAAATTTATGGCAAGAGAAATCCTTATTTTGCGGAGGCTTGATCATCCAAATATAATTAAGCTGGAAGGATTGGTCACGTCACGTACTTCACGTAGTTTGTATCTGGTTTTTGAATACATGGAGCATGATCTTACAGGACTTGCATCACTACCCGGGGTCAAGTTCACAGAGCCTCAGGTAATACTTTTGTGTTTGATATTCATACTTGTTAATCCAATATATAAATATCGTATATGACACGGCTGGTTAATCCTCCATCTACATAAGTAGTCTAGTCAATCTTGAAAACTCATTTTTGAATAAGAAAATCCACACAATCATGATATTGTTGTACCCCTGTTTGGAAATATAGTTTTCCTTTCAGTGTGTATTTTCTTTTCATAATAACTTGGCTTTTTGAATAAGATTACTTATTCTTTATTTTTATATTTATTTGAATTTTTAAGTGATGTTGAAGTTTGGTTGTTTTTATTTATAATCATTTTGTTAAGAAGTCCCACATTGCTATGTTGTTCAAGGTATATCATTATTTTTTTAGATAAAGGGTAAAGCCTGAAAAATTTTATAAAAGAAGAAGAAGAATCGTTATAAAGAAAGCTCACCCCAAGGACATTCCCTAGGGGGATAGAGGCAGCTAAAACAAGAAACAAACAACCAAAATTAGACAACTAAACATGAATTCAAACACTCAGAAAGGCTAAACAATGCCAACAAAACAGAGAAAAACAGAACTTACTTAACATTCCTAGCCATAAATTTGCAACGGAAAATTATTCAATGAACTTCTTCTTCACCTCACCAATCACCTACAGCTGCAATGCTGCATATAATCAAAGTAGCTGGATATTCGAGTTTAGAAATGATGAATGCATATTTGTAGGTTAAATGCTACTTGCAGCAGCTGCTAAGTGGACTTGATCACTGTCATGGCCGTGGTGTTCTACACCGTGACATTAAAGGGTCAAATCTTTTGATTGATGATAGTGGCATTTTGAAAATCGCGGACTTTGGCTTGGCAAGTCTGTTTGATAATAGCGGAAATATGGCACTAACAAGCCGTGTTGTGACACTTTGGTATCGACCACCTGAACTTTTACTTGGAGCAACTCATTATGGAGTGGCTGTGGACTTGTGGAGTACTGGATGCATTCTTGGAGAACTATATGCTGGCAAACCTATCATGCCAGGTCGAACAGAGGTATTCTCCTTTCATATTCTTCTTTTTTATTTTGCATTATAAAAACTATATTGTTTTTAAGTTCTTTCTGTATAGCAATCACAGGTTTGAGCTTGTTATGCATTTAAATACACTTTGGATGACTCAATGTTTTTTATCAGTTTGGCTAATTCCTTCTGTCTAACCACTTTGATCGATTTGAGATAATAGATAACCAATATCAACCCATATGCGTCCAAATTGTCACCTTTAAATTCTAATAAATTTAGAATTACTTCCCTCATGCGCTACTAGTTCTACTATGAGCTTTAATGTTAAACATTTACATGAACTTTAAAGTGCGATTAGATTAGGTATGATTGTTGTGTGTGTGTGTGTGTGTGTGGGTGGGGGGGGAAGGATACCAATAATGAAATCCTATAAATAAAAAAAGAATCTGTGTTAAAACCTTTAACAGATAAATGGAGAATTTAAGTATGATAAATACAAGTTTCACATCGGAAGCCAATGTAACAACTCTGATAGAAAATGCAGGGCTGTTGATCCCCCGTTCTTTGTCATTTCTGAATTTTTGTTGTTCACTTCTGAACTTGTAATTTGAAGTGGGATTTCTATCTTGTAGGTTGAGCAATTGCATAAAATATTCAAGCTTTGTGGTTCACCATCAGAAGATTATTGGAGAAAGTCAAAAGTACGGCACTTGACGGTGTACAAACCAACACAGCCTTATAGACAACGCATTGAAGAAACTTTTAAAGATGTTCCTTCCGTCGCCATCAGGCTTATGGAAACCTTACTTGCAATAGATCCTTCACAAAGAGGGACTGCATCTATTGCCCTTAAGAGTGAGGTATCCATCTTGTTCAGTTCTTCTATATTTTCAAAAAGTTATCAAATGGTCAAGTCTATCTAGTGGGATTAAGAGTCTAAATAGATCTAAAACAAGTTTTCTTTATTTTTGAAGAACAATGTAAAAAGCTAATATGTTAATATGATTTCAAAAGCTTTATTACAAAATAATAATCTAATTATTCTGAATATATAGTTTTAGAAGGTTTTATGCATTTCGAATACACGAGTGGCTTTTGACCAATTTGACTCATGCCCATTTTGCTACATTCTTTAAATTGATAAAAGTATAGCACAATTGACCCATTTACTCATAAACGAGTCGAAATTGCCAGCTTTAATTTTCTTCTAATGTTCTTTTTGTGGATATTCTATTTATTTTTCTTCTCTTGAGTCCAGAAGTTATATCTTCATTTATTCTTGCACCATATCATTAAAATATTAAAAGGTATATCATAAAGCTATTGGAAGTAATGAAGGGCGGTGCATATTAAACTGAAATAATGAAGGCCATTAGTCAGCAAGTTGAACTTATAGGCTGTTTAATGGCCACTACTATTTATACTGTTAAATTTGACCTGATAATCCTCTGTTCGATGAAAACCATAACATTTGATTCTATGGTAAATATTACCGGTTGTCTCTAAGTTTAAACTATGCTTCTGCATTTGTTGTACTGACTGATTAATAGATGAACTGCTTATGTTACATCTTGATTCTATCATTTTCTTTCAGTTCTTCACAACTAAACCACATGCCTGCGATCCTTCAAGTTTGCCAAAATATCCTCCCAGCAAAGAGATCGATGCAAAACTGAGGGAGGAAGAAGCTAGAAGGTATATGCACTTTTTTGACAACGTTTTTATGTTTTTTTTTAAATTACATTTATAAAACCATGCTAAATAAAATCCCATGTGGAAAAGAAAAACCTCAATGCTTGCCTTATTTGATTAGGTTAGATAATAACAGTAGGCACATATAGTATATGTGCATCATAACTTGGTTTCGTTATTAGATCCTGAAGGTTAGTTTCCTAACCTCTATATATCATTGTTGTTCTTAATAGTTTGGTTTGACTATTGAATCTGAAAGTGGTTTGATCGACTTTAAAGTTTAAGTATGAATTATAAGCATGCAAGGCGTTACTAACTAAAGTAGTAGTTGTAGTCAAAGAGCAGAAGGTGGTAAGGTTCAAAAGATCGACAGTAAAAGCCGAGGACCACGAGAACCTTGGGCAGTTCCAGCTCGTGAAGCTAATGCTGAGCTAGTTGCATCAATGCAGGTAACACCCACCCCCATCCCCCCCCCCCACCCCACACACACACACACACAGAATTTCATTTTGAAAATTGGGATAGCACGAGTTTTGAAATCTGTATAAACACTGAAGTCGGTATTTTGCTTTTGTGCATGAAATCCCATTGTGGTTTTGACACATTATCTAAACTATATAAAAATATGTGGTTTTTATACGTGTACATAATGTATGCATTAGAGGTGGCAAAGTTTGACCCGTTAATATATTATTTATTTATATATTAGTGCTTTGAGTTGGCTTATCCTTTTGTCTTCAACTCGGAAAATAAAAGAACAGTTTCAAATAGAACAGGTCAAATGTGGTGTGCGAGTCAAATGAACTTTAATAATACAACTTCCTTAATCATTTATCTTAAACTTTAGATTATAGCATTTTTATACATCGATTATTTCAACCCTCCAAAAATTACCTATTATCTATTTCACCACCCATGTCATTCTTTTTCAGTAAAGACAAATTCCGTGATAATATTCTTATTTACACTTGGTTATTTTCAGAGAAGACATGATAAAGCAAATTCAAAGAGTAGAAGTGAGTATTTTTACCGAAACAAGGGTGGAGATGCTGCTTCTATTGAACAACAGAGACGCTCACATTATTCAAAAGAACTGAGCAGTAATGATTTGGATGTTCGGGATTTCTATTCAGGTCCATTGGTTGCAGCAGAAAAGAAATATGCTAATGATATTTCTTCAACCAGAAGCAGGGTTGACGTAGTGAGTTATAAGACATTGCTGGCTGAAGAAGGTAATGACAAACATGATTTAGAATCATCAACAGATCAAAAAAAGCACTCGAGTAGGAAGATGAGGAGTCGGAGGAGGAGAAAGCATGATTTTTCTGGGAGTATGTTTGGCATTGAAAGTGGAAGATCTACATCAACTACCAAACCATATATGGTGAGTAGTTTCTTTTTTACTAAACAGTTCATTGTCCAATTACAAGTTGGCGAAATCAACATGTACCGTTGATTTATAATTTTCTTTTGTTTATTTTTATATTATGTCCAGGACGGTCATGGATTCAATAAGATCCATTTCTCGGGTCCATTGGGTGCATCAAACGTGGACCAGATGCTCAAGGATCGTGATCACCATATTCAACAGGTTGCAAGAAGAGCACGCCTTCATGGTCACTAAACTCCAGCCCGAAACAACAGACCATATGTATCTATGTTTAGCCGCCAACCCTGCTTCTTGCTAGATATACACACACTATATATATATCACAAGAGAGAGAGAGAGAGAGAGAGAGAGAGAGAGAGAGAGAGATAGCTCATTGCTTTCCGCAACTATATAACACTGTACATAGTAATTTTATGCCATAATTCTCTTTAGTTTAGAAGTTGTGTGGGAATTTTGGCTCGCATAAATTTTGAAGCAGAATTTGAGTTTTCATCTGCATCTAAAGGTTTCTATTCTTTGGTCATTTTAAGACCATGAATAGTAGCTTGAGATTGAAAGCACAATTTTAATAGAAATAAATGTGTTAGTTTTTAAAATATGTAGTATTGTGATTATCAACAATTGTATAGATGCATTTTATCCTATTATATATTGGTGGTGTTCCTTCTTGAATCATGAGAATCTTTAACATCCTTGATGAACAAAAAACAATTCAATAATAAACTTGACCGTGAAAAATCTTCTAGAACAAGTATGAAGTTATATTCGATTGAATTAAACCTGACAACATCAAAACTTTGTTCGATAGAGTTGATTGATACAAAATATATCGTTGCCAATGAAATATTGTGATGGTTTGTGAAACAATATTTGAAAACCGTTTTAACACTGGTCTCGACTTTAACGTTTTCAGCAATGTTTGATCAAACCTATATGACCTATATGACTAAAGCTCTATGACATTGTTTGGGCATTGGCTTATCAACTAGACCAAAACCGAATGCTGACATAATAAAACTTTGTTTGCGACTCAATTACATAACAATAAACATGAACCAAATATTTACGCTATGTTACCGAGTTCATTTAAGGAGAGAAAAGAAAATGAAATGGAAGGAAAGAAATAAAAAGTTATGTTCTAGAGTTTTTTTAATGAAAGGAAAGTTAAAAAGTTGTGTTTCCGAGTTCACTTGAAGTGGAAGGAAAATGGAGGCTAAAATCAATATTTCTAAATCAAAAGGAAATGGAGAGAAAAAAAAAAAGTAAAGAAAGGAAAAGAAGAGAAAAGAAAAGAAAGAAAATAAAAATGTTTCATTTATTTTCTCTCGTTAAGTAAACTCGGTTAGTTTTAACCTATAATCATTAGATAATAATGCATGCTCATAATGATTAAAATGAACTACCATCAATATTCCCTCTTAACCCATTTTGACCAATGGATACCATGATTTCAATCTTCAATGAGAACATCTTTGTCCTCCACCCGAACAAAGTCTTCATCTTCAAATTCTTCTTCACCACCCTCTTCTTCTCCATGCAATCCCGCTTGAATTTTACTTGCAACCTCATTATCATCCACATGCATGGTCCACACCTTGATCGGTAGTCTCTAATTGTACTTACCTTCACCGGAAGCCGGGGGGGCCTCCCTACCGCCAAAATTTTTTATACATATTGAGTCTGTGTCCCCCTGATTTGAGTTCAGTGGCATCCCCCCCCCTCTCACACACACACACAATGGTTCAAGCTCTGACTACTTACCTTTCTTTTGTTGTACTTTAGCTTGCCGCTTGTACAAATAATGATGTTTGCTTTGTTGCATAAGAAATCACGGATCTGCAGCTGTCTGAGTGAAAACTTTTGGGATTCGTGGAGTGCTACGCTTAATTGTGAAGTTTTTCTCTCATTTATAATAATATGCCCAAATACACACCTTACCAGTGGCAGATTCAGAAATTTTTGTTTATGGGTGTTAGTAATTTTTGGTGTACGGAAGTCTATGATTTCGTATTTTTCGGCCCAATCGGGAGAATAATGACACCAAATCCATTATACACGTTAAACTTCTTATAAAAATTAGATATATATATTTTAGAAACTAATATATAAAATAATATTTAATATAAACACTTAATAAATAAAGTAATAACTAGATAATATAGTTCATAGTATTATATTATAAGGGTACTTGTGTTATTTCATATTTTAAACGGTATATATAAAAACAAAATTTATAATTTAGTGTTTTAGAATCGGAACACATAATATACCAAGCACATTACTGGATGATATATTAAACTATTAGCAACTAAATTTTAAAAAATATAAAAGATAATTTAAATATAAAATTATAACTTAATAGTCATATTATTAATATATAGTTAAAAGGTAGATAACATTACCTATAAATTAGTCTAAGATAAACTGAATATGTTAGGAATTTCAAATATTAATTTAATTCTATGATATTCTTTTATAATCTAACTTACACATATAACCTATAAATATTGACTGCATGTCTATTATTTTTGCAACTATATCAATTTACCCATTTCCAAATAATTTTCTCTTTCTTTTTCTTTATTCATCATGTTAATAGCTCCATCTTCATTTTTATGATGGCGAAGATCATATATTCTATTTTTATCATTTTTCTCTTTTCTTTTTTCTCTTTATATGAGTGTTGGTATTAGAATTTATTGGATATCGCTCAAGACACGATTATATATATTTAAAAGAATTTTTTTCATGGGTGTCGGGTGACCCCATCCCGCAAGTTCGAAAACAAAACTACCGAAAAAGGAGTTGTCAGAAAGGCACACATGCCTCTCTCTCTCTCTCTCTCTCTCTCTCTCTCTCTCTCTCTCTCTCTCTTATCTCTCTCTCAATGTTAAACCTGGTGGGTGATGCGCTTGCAGACTTCCAACAAAACATGTAGCTAAAAAGAGTAGTATCATATGCATAAATAGATGTATAATTCAGTGACGGACCAAAGAATTTTTTTATTGGGGTTGGGATAATTTTTTGATGACCCATTAATAACAAGTAAATTCTTTCGCTGCGATTCGGTTCAAGTAAGATCCATTGGCTATGGCAAATATAAAATAAGCATTGTTGTTGCTAATTTTCTGGTGACTTACCAATTTGTCACACCCCGCTAAAAGCGGAAATTCGGAGATGTAACGAGATCGGGATCGTCTTAACACATGGTAAGCGATAGAGATGCAATATAATAAATGATGACAAGCGTGTCATGACGACACCCGACAACAAGGGGACTTGTGTCGTGTTTAGTCAATATTCACGACAACATAGCCATAAGCATAAACATGTTAAATGATTCACATACCCAAGATGATAACATTGTAATATAAATTCCCACAACCCGGGAACAAGTATCAAAAGAATGAGCTTGTTTAATCAGACTACAACATTGTTTCAAAATAATTGTTTCTCAAATATGTTTAGTCTCAAAATGTATCCTAGGGTCTCCACTAAGGCAGCACACCTAGATTCTCAATTTGCATGATCACCTGAAAAGATATGCTTAAAATGGTCAACAAAATTGTTGGTGAGCTCGCAGGTTTAAGTAGTAAATAAGTAAGTGATGTTGTATATAGTAAGCGATGTGGAATACCGTGAATACAGTTATATAAGCAAGTAAAATCACATGACAATGAACTTTGCAACCAAATCTAGCGACGTACACAAAGATATTGTCGGAATATATGCACCCAAGGGCCCGTTCCTGGCCACTGATGGTACTAACTAGTATACCAACGAACAAGGGTGGGGGTGTCAACCCAGTAGTACTACCAATACCTATCCGTCGGTTCCCACACTGGAATTAAATAGTTGCAAAGAAAGAACCACACAGCAGACCCAAGCATGTATCAGATAAGTACTTGCAAAACAGTATCACGTTGATTCCATGTATGTAAATTGTAAGTAAATTGTACAGCATTCAAAATGGGTGAGCACACTTTTCCCCCAAGTTGTAAATGATTGAAATATTGTAAGCGTAAAAGGGGCCACGAAACTCACTTGTTAAGTGGTAAGTATGTAAGATCAATGTATCCAAATGTTGTATGCAAATGAACGCTCAAACACCTATTGACAGTTATTGTTAAGCATTAATGATATGAATGAAGCATATAATATTGTTCGGTCGGTTCGGGTTGTATCGGCTGGGTCGCGTGTAACACACACAACAGACACACGTATTAGATCTTATGTAGATCCAAGTACTAGACATTGTTGCCATTGTTGATGATATTTGTGTAAAAGTTTCATTGTTATTGAAGAAGTATTTGATAAATATCAGTAGTTACAAATCGGTTATTGATACTTGTAAAATGTTAAGTTAATTTAATTTGGAATAGTATTAGTAAGTTTGATAGCGTTGACTTCAACATTTTCATTAGTAATGGCAACTGTGTCCATGTCACCTTAACATCACACGACATACACACACCATACACAAGAAAGGAAATCTCGCACAACAACTTCAGTCGCACTACAGGACTAGACGCACGACTCAAGACTCCATTCACACGAATCAACCCTCAATCGTGCGAATCAGCTTCATTCATACAATTGAACCTTCATTCGTATGACTGGCATTCAGTCGCACCACACAACACCCAATCGCACGACTCAACCTCCATACGCACGAATCAACCTTCATTCGTACGAATCAGCTACATTTGTACGATTGAACCTTCATTCGTGCGATTGGACTCCAATCGTGCGACACACGCACAATCGCATACATTCATTCGGACGCATGACTTAATCGCACACATTCATTCGCTCGCATGACTCAATCGCACAAATACACACAATCGCACGACTCAGTCGCACGACACACCCAGTCGCACCACTCAGTCGCACGATTGACTCAGACGCATGATTCAGTCGCACAACTCACCCAGTCGCACGGCTCAATCGCATGACAGACCCAGTCGCCTGAACAGCAGAATCACGGCTGCAAGAAGGGCTGAGCAGCCTTCGGCTGCTCCGAGCACGGGTTTTACACAACAAGGACTTCCAGAAACACACTACAAACATACACTGTCACACCCCGACCAACGGCGGAATCATCGGGGCGGACGAATAGGAGACGATTGCTCATAGCACATGGAACTAATTAAGTTGAAATAATATTAAATGTCATTATTCATTAAACATTAGAAGATAAATAAGTAATTACAAAACAATCAAGATACAACCAATAACATAAGACTTTCAATTTAAACTAGGTCCAAGTCCTATATGAGCACAAGAAGATCTTCAAGTAGGAAACCTGTTAGGACCTGGTATTTGAACGAAATACCTAGTGATTAGCGTGTTAAACCAACTCAAATAGTGCGGAATCCTATTTGATTGGCGATCCAATCAGTGAGAACACACGAAGAATCAATCAAGAATTGAATCCAACGTTAGAAATCGATTAGGAATCGATCTGAAGTGTTCTGTGAACTTGGAGAACGATTTGGGAGGCTTCTGGACGGCTAGGGTACGTCTGGAATCGTAATGGAATGAATGCTTACGTTTTTCCACGAATTGGGTCTATTTATAGGTTAGTATTGTTCAATCGGGCGACTGGGCCATAAGTATGGTTCAGTCGTGCGATTGAACCATGCGGTTGATTCATCCGCACGACTGAGTGTTCAGTCGTGCGATTGAGTCAATCTTATGTGTCAATCATACGACTGATCCAGTCTCCTGGTTCAGTCGTGCGATTGAGTCAATCGTATGAAGTTATTCATGCGTGTGGTCCATTCGCATGGGCCATTCGCATGAGAACTTCATTAAGTTAAGTTTGAATGTTTTAATTAATATAACATAATGTGCAATAATCAAACAATCATAAACCCAATCAATTCAATCACGACTCATAATGAAATATTAAACATCACAAGTAACAACCAATTCATATCATTTCATTAATCGATACTATTACATCATAATCAGACAGACAAGATTTATTACATTACAACTCATGATCTAGGGACATACATGCATCAACAAACTCCCCCTTGGACCTAGATCTATCTAATCTCTTGTCTTCTGCATCACCTCCTTATACTTCTTGTACTTCTCCTTTTAGTGACTCCTGCGTGAATCTCAAACGCAAAGCAAAGTCGTATAACGTTTTGGAACTGGAGGGCTTGTACGATGTCCTGTGTGTCATAGAACAGTGGCCACTTGTATAATGTATAGACATCATTAGCAGACAAGTTGGTTAGCCACATCGGGTCGAATACCCTGATAGTATCCATTTGTCCCTCTTTATTCAGAACTATGACAGCTTCAGCAGTTCTCCAATCATAGTACCACCATTTGAAGTGTGGAGTGAAGTCCTGTGGCATTTCCCTGAGAGGGATTCTCGACATAGTGCGCGGAGGACTCCACTTCAACACAATCTTGGGTTTGCCAGTAATGGCATCAACCTCAGACCTTCTTATATACCTCGTAGGCTGTTGTGGTCTGAAGTTAACCCATCTGGTGTGGTACTCCTTCTTCAGGACAGCCTCAAACCAGCCTGACATCTTTCTTGGGTCAGCATACAGCAGCTTTAGCTTAGCCAGCTGGTTGAGCTCAAAACCAGGTAGAGTCTTCAGATCATGTGGGAACCTGAAGTACTCTATGCCCTTCTCCCTCTTAACTGCATACGCGTTAAGGTCATCAAAATAAGCCCATGCAATAATCCTGCCTGACACCTTATGGTGTTTCTTGACTCTGTAGAGCTTGGTGTAGGCATCTTTCTTTGGTGCAGCACGCTGGGCTCTTACTTCTTCAAAACAGGCAGCCCACTCAGCCTTGCGAATATCTACGTCATCATTGGAGGCTTGGGCTGTTCCTTCAGTCTTTTCGGTTTCCTGCTCCATCTTGTCTAGTACCTCAAACGTATCACTGACTAGGGACTCACCCAGATTGGGGACCACATTACCCTCGGTGTCAGCATACTGAGGGTACTCTTCTGCAGTAATATCTTCAACCTCAACTTCATCAACGTCATTTAGTTCTTCATCACTGGTTGAATCAACTGTTGGAGCATCCTTGACTATTTCATCAGGATTGAGTCTGAACATCTCTGCCAGTTGCTCATCAGATAGGTCATGAATTATTTCCCCTTCTTCAGGGGTATAACTCACAGACCTTCTGACAATCCCTTGCAGATCAAGAATCATGGTTAATTGAGTCTTGACCATTTGAAGGGGAGCAAAGTCAAACTCATCCCTTTGAAAGTTTGGATCTGTTTGATATAAACATTCAACACATAAACCATTAGTAAGTAATCAAACAGAATTATATCAACTTAATATATAAACATTCAACACACTTGTTTTCATTACATGATTCAAATACAAAATAAATAAATACATAAGACATCTAATCTGTACTTTTGTCTTGAATCATGGGCGTGTCGCTCGGAGGAGCAGAAGTGGTGGATGACTGGTCCTGTCGATGCTTAGATCTTCGTTCTTGACCAGAAGCAGAGGCCGATGCAGCCGCATCCCCTCCTTCTGCTTCGTCATCATCATCTCTACCTTCTGTCCTGTCTTCCTCAGTCTCTTCCTCATCATCATCATCTTCCTCATCATCATCATCATCTTCATCATCACCATCTCCATCATCCCCGTCACCCTCCTTTAGCTTCAAGGGCTCATCCTTCGATCCCTTTAACCTCAGCATAATCGTCTTGTTGGTCGTCTCCAACTCCTCTATACGTTTGACGGACTGGGCCTGCTGGTCCTGGAGTTGGGACACCTCGACTCTCTGAGCATCGATTAGCTGGTTCTGCTGGTCTATCACCCGAGCCTGCTCTGCCATCTGCTGAGACTGGGCAGCAGTCAGGTCGGTCAGCTGGCGGATCTGCGCCGCCTTCTCCTCATCTGCAGCGAGCAGGCGCATCACCATACGGTTAAGCGCTGAGAGCTGCTCCTCTACCCCGATGTGAGGTAGAGTAGATCCATAACATGTGGTGGTTGGGCTGAGGGTCCAGCATGATGTGTGGTGGTGGTGGCCGTGGCAGTGGTGAATATGGGTCGGTAGGCTGGTGCTGGTGATGTAGGTGTGAATGGTCTGGTGGTGGATGGGAAGGATACAGTGGTGGTAGGTAAGGTGGTGGCTGTGGTAGTGGAAGTAGTGGATGTGGTGGCTGTGGTGATGGGTGGTATGTCAGTAGTGGTGGTAGTGGTGGCTGTGGTGGTGGAAGTAGTGGCAGCAATGGTGACGAAGGTCAGGCGACGCTTCTTCTTCTTCAATCCATGGGGTTGAGCCATCCGCTTCCTCCTAGTCCCGGTGGAAGTGGATGCTCCCCCTGCAGCTCTGCCCACTGAACCCGGAACATAGTTCGGGTCAGTCTCTCTCTCTGAGGAGTGCCCGAGGGTGTTCACCAACCACCCTAAGCCCGTGGTCTGTGGGAACAACTTTGCTTCCCACAGTCCTAGTGAGGGGCTCCTCATCTGACTCCTCCTCCTCTTGATCCCAGCTACAAACTCCTGATGGAAACCGGCCATCTCAGCAACCTCTCCGGCAGTGGCAGACCCCGGGGGAATAACGTCTGAATCAGTGCCTCTAGGTGGAGCAGGCATATCATCCCCGGCGTCGCCGCTATCATCATCATCTAAGTCAGTATCTGGTATAGCAATATGCTCAACATCTGAATCACTGTCATCGTGGCGCCACTTTCTCTTGGCTGGCGCCACATAGTCAGCACGGGCCAGATGCCCAAACAACCTCCTGACAGGGGGTTTCACCTGCTTCCCCCTGTATACCTTCATCCGGCCTAGCGTAGTGTCATCCATGACCTCTAGCACCACAGCATCCTCCTTCTCCTTCGGCAGGGAGGGAAGCTTCTGATCAATAATCATCTGTATAAACCTCGGATACATACAAAAGCCTTCCTTCCCTTTCCCCTCAATGTTCTCCACCAGGTAGGTGAAGATCATTTTGGAGAAGCTGAACGGATGGTTCAGCACCAACGCAGCATAAGCGTTCTGGATCTGATCCGACAGCTCATCAAATCCTCCCTTCCTCGACGCTATGCACTTCAGCAGAACATGCGCAAGATACTTGAACTGGGGACAGAGGTTACTCTTGTTGAGTACCCCCGCATTGATGTCCCCAGAGTACTTGGCTCTCATAAAGCATCCTCTGACAGTGAGGGGGTGTAGACGAGTAGGACAATCAGCATCATCCCCTAACTGTAGAACAATCCTCAAATCTTCCTTTGATACGGTAATAGCCTCACCAAGGATCGTACTCCTGATGCAATGAGGCTCAGAGGATCTATCAACAGTCGCGCCTTCCCAGAAGGCCTGTTGCACTGATCTATACGGAGTGCATGGTGTAGAGATAGCATGAGCGATCCTGGATCTCAACAGAAACGTAATATGCCTGCGAAGTCAGCTGCGTTCCTGGATGTCAAATCCAGATGAGCACATATGTTATGCTTGGTGCTCATGTTCCATCGACTCGCCATCTGTAACACATAACAATATAAACATTAGTATCGTTGGCTAACAGCAAGATGAAACACTTAGACTTTGAATAGAATGTCTCTGTCATGCGATTGAGGTTGTGCGACTGAAGACAGTCGTGCGACTGAACAGGGCGATTGAGGTTCAGACGTGCGAATGACCTCATGCGTACGACTGAGTGTGCGACTGGACTCATGCGCATGTACTCTTATGCGGTTACACCAGTCGTGCGACTGAGTCTCATTCGCATGGTTCAGTCGTGCGGTTAAGTAAATCGCCCCCTTCAGTCGTGCGACTGAAGTTCATCCGGACGACCAGTCGCCTGTCTCAGTTGTTCAGTTGCCAATCGTTCGAAACTTCACAAACTAAGTCTTTTAACTCAATTAACCGGTTCATTAGACTCGCATTCTCGTTACTAATAACCTATTTGACTTAATTTTAACGTTTTGCTTGGTTTAATAGGTTATTAGGGCTTTTTGTCTCGGTTCAAGTTTCACAGTCGAACAATCCAAGTTAGGGTTCCAATCCTTCTGTTTTTGGTGAAACAAGACTTCAAATTACCTGTATGATGAATGGCGAACGTCAGTGAATCACAATCAACGGTAAAACTAGGGCAAATAAAATTTTGGCAGAGTAACGGTAGGGAGTGCGATTTAGGGGCGATTTGAGGGTGATGAGTCTCTGCGACCGACTCCTCCTCTATTTATACCAACCCTAGATCCAATCGTGCGACTGAGTTCATACGCACCTTTCAGTCGTGCGAGTGGGACTCAGTCGTGCGATTGGGTCAGTCGCCCTTCTCCAGTCGTCCGACTGGATTTCAGTCGTGCGACTGACTCACTCGTTCGCACTTAAGCCTCCGACTGGACTAATCGTATGGGCCATTCGGTTTGATGGTCCATACTCATAGTTCATTCGTGCGAATGGATTCCATTCGTATGGTTAGTCCATACGTATGGTCCATTCGTGCGAATGGGTCATACTTAGTTAATTTTCTGCCATTTTGACCAATTTACTTTTAAAACCCCTTTTAACTTTATGAAATTAACATTATGAACCTTTGATCATCTTAGACATGATCATCTTATCTGGAAAACATTTTGATCACCTCAGACGTGACCATTTTTATCTTGAAACATTTTGATCACCTCAGACGTGATCCTTTTAAAACACTTTGTCACCTCAGACGTGACTATTTTAACCTTTCAAAGCACATATGGTCATCTCAGACATGACCCTTTTAGTGAGTTGATTCCTTCTGATTTTCCTGATGTAGCCCGACACTTGACTAAAATTAAAATTAAACGACTAACTAATTTAAGACTTTAAACTAATTACATAAACAGACATATTTTTGGCTTTTTGTGAGAGATAAATCCAGAGATTGATATCTACGGGATTTGGTTCGGGAGTAGATAGCTTCAACTTAGATTGATCATATCTGGACCAATTCAATTTTAGAATCATACAGGTAAGTCAAATCATTTGGGACTAGTTATTAAAACCTTTGAAGCTCAAATTCTCGGTGTTCATCCAGAGTCGTTAGCAACTTAAGGAAATCATACTGAAACTCTTAGATTTTCACATTGATTTGAACCTTTGAGAATGTAGCCACAATGATTGTCAGTATGTTTGTCCACTTAAATCCATACACAGACTTTTGACACAGACTGGTGACTTATTTAGGTTATTATTAGGTTTAATTATTTCAACTAACATTTGTGGATCCCACACTTATATGGTAATCAACATTCCTCAGGAGCTTTTGAGCGGTCTACGGGTATTATTACAAGAAGAGACTATTCTTAGAGCTTTCAAAGAGAAGCCTGTCCTCAGGTCAGTGCCATCGCACAGCAGAGAGGCGGCAAACAACAATGAATTCTAGAATATCTAGGTTATGCTTATCCTCAGGTCAGTGCCATCGCACAGCAGAGAGGCACACAACCTATCTCCTTGTTAGAGCAGCTTATTTTATTTTGCACAAAATGCACCAACAACATAAGTCATTAGCTTTATTGCATTTGTCTTTCATTTTTTTTCTTTGCTCTAATTATGGTCATCCGCACACATTTGTGGCGTTTAATTGCTCATTACCCCTTATTGGAATATATTTGATTGTGTTAACCAGTGATAAGATGGAAGCCCACAGTCAGTTGAACGACTTAGTTTGATCTTGAGATCACCAATCAGGTCTAATTGTCTATTGTGTTGAATCTACCAACATATCATTTGTGGTCTAGCAGCCTCTAAGTCTACTTTCTTTGTGTCACCTTAGGAGTTGCCAGTTTTCTATCATCTTCCTTTTTATATTGCTCAGACTACACAGACTTATACTTTGAACTTTTGCATCTTTCCAAAACTTAAATTTTTTAAAGTCCTTCTTGATATGTTCCTGTGTACTATCATTTTCCAAAGGTATTGAATCGGTATCACAGACACAATCTACCTTATTTCAGCTAGTTACTACTCCTTCTCCCTCATTTTTTTTTAATGTTAACTTGCTGACATATTCTCCCCCTAAAATACTAAAATCATTTCTGGTTTAATTATTTTAGGATTTCATAAACAGCAAAATAACATGAGTTTAAATAAAATAAAATAAAATAGACAAATAAATAAAATAAAATAAACTTTAACTAAACTACATCGGACTACACATTATCATCATCAGGAATTACTTCTCACTTTTCTTTTTAACACCGTTGACCTCTAACAATATTGAAAACGTGGTTTATCAAAGGCTTTAGTATAGAGGTCAGCGCGTTCAAAATCAGTATTAATTTAACCACATCAATTAAGCTCTTTTCAAAGCAATCTCTTATGAAATGGTATTTAATACCGATGTGTTTGGTCTTAGGATGTTGAACCGGATTTTTAGTTACTGCAATTGCAGCAGAGTTATCAACAAAAATAGGAGTAGATGAGAATTTTAAACCGTAATCCCGCATTTGCTGTTGAATCCAGATGATTTGAGAACAGCAACTTGCAGCAGCAACATATTCGGCTTCACAGGTTGACAATGCAACCGATGTCTGCTTCTTACACTGCCAGGTAACTAATCTTCTCCCAAAGAATTGACACCCTGCTGATGTAGACTTGTAGTTCATCTTGCAGCCCCCGTAATCCGAGTCACTATACGCGGTAAGCTCAAAGTCATCATCATGAGGATACCACAATCCAAGTGTGGGTGTACCCTTCAGATAACGAAAAATCCTCTTGACCCGATCAGATGGTTGACCTTTGGTTTAGCCTGATATCTAGACATAGACAA
>JACVEC010000034.1:0-57393 GCA_025215565.1 Flaveria ramosissima | reverse complement strand
GGAAACAACCCATATTTCTCCATGCAACTTCACAGGCAACACAACCAGGTTGCTCTGTTAAGCTCTGAGAAAGATGATATTTTCTCAGAGATTTGCCGTTTTTAGCTTTATCAAATTACTTCACCTCCCTAACCATTGATCCTACTCTCTATGAGGATCATCTACTTGAATTTTGGAGACCTGCCAAGAGGTCATCATGGATGGGGAGAAGGCACTATCTGCCACAGTGCAAGGGAGGACAATCTTCATCACTCCGGCCATCATCAACACTCACTTGCAGCTGGTGATGAAGAAGGTGAGTTGTCCTTCCCAAAGGAAGCTGTCAATCATTCCTTTGAGCAGATAGGCTATGAGGGAGATTTCTCAATAAATACCTTCAGGAAAGGGAAGGTCTCATCCTAGTGGAAATACCTACTCCATGTGGTTATCCACAGCTTGTCAAACAAGCATGGAGGGTGGGACCAGATTCCTGAGGATCTCTCCTTCATAGTGCATTGAATGGTTCAAGGGGTCAAGTTCAGGTACTCTCAATTTGTCTATACAAATTTGCTTGCTAACTTGGACTCCCTAGAGTATTATATGTTTCCTAGATATGTTCAACACATTCTCAACTGTGAACTGGGCTCACAGTTGAGGGAAACAGATACTATTCTTAATTGGGACAGATGAAGCCCGGCATCTTTAAAATCATGAAGAAGCCAATTGTAGGCTTCTCAGGGGTAGAAACACCCCTTGTCCCAAAATGTTAGAGCTCATTGCTCAAGGTGACAACCTAGCAACCAAGCTAGTGTTGAACCCACACCTTCTACCTCTCTACCACCAAAAAGGCCACAAGTAACCCTCACCTACCAAAGAAAATCCAAACGAACCCCTGCTCAAGCTATTGAGTCTGTGCAGGTCCCCATATACTCACCAATACAGGAGGAAGTGGACACTAGAGCTCCCAGTTCCTCTGAGGAGCAAACCACTTCCATCTCTTCAACAATCAGGGCTGAGGTTCCTCATGCTCACCCTGATGAGCTCACAAGCCCAACTACCTTAAGCCTTCACTTTGAGTCTCAACACTCAAGTGAAAAACCTTTATGGGACAGTTACCATCCCAGCCTTTAGATCTAAATCAACCCATTCCCAATCTTCATTCTATACTGATGAAGACTTAGGTTTCAGTGAGTATCATGAGTCTCTCTTCTCTTCCCCTACAAAGAGAGATGAGTACTCCTGAATCTCCTCAGTCTAGCCCACATCAGTCACCCATAACTGAGGTGGATACTTCTGAACCTGTTCAGGATATCCATATGGAAGAGGCTCTCACTTTTGCAAGTGATTACATTATTAAGACCTCAACCATGGCAACTCAGCCCATTGACATCTCAACTGAGAATGTCAATGAGCAGAGGAAATCCAACAGCCAAGAACCTGAAGCTGGTGGTGAGAGAGAGGACTTTGGTCCAATCATCTCATCCCCCAATGATTCTTCTGATGAAGAAGAGGGGAATCTGAGACTAAAGGTGCAAAAACTGTCAAAAGCATGCTCCTACTTAGTCTCTAAGGTTAGTCACCTTGAATCTCAGGTGACTACCCTTCACAATAGGGTCAATGATCAGCAACTTAAGATATCTTATCTCAGGGAAAAACTAGCTGGGAGACCTTTAAGAAGAGTTCAACCAGGAACACAAGAACCTGTGAATGTTGTTGACCTAACCTCTAGCTCACCTATGCAAAAGGGTGAAGCTACCAAAAAGGGGAGAAAGTCATTACAGACACAGAACCTCGGAGTTCTTCAGAGAGTATGGACATTGAGGACTCACCATCCTCACTTGCAATTGTGCATACTCAGCAACTTCCTTAAGTTCACATTAATGTGGACTCTATAGACTCTATCATCAGGAGTCTCTTTGAGGAAGGTATACCAAGGGCTATGTCATCCCCACCTCAAGGAACTTCAAAACATCATTGGGTGGAGGTATGATGCTGATAGAAGAGCCCTCATTCTTCACAGAGTTCAATGATAACAAGAAGTATTTGATTTTCAAACCTTGAACTACTATGAAGGGCTTGATCTGGTCAACATGCCACTTGTCAATCTAAGCAAATCAAGACAAGCTGATAGGTTAGCACTCAGAATTTAAGACAGAATTACTGAAGAGTTCAGCCTAAGAAGAAGACAAAGGCAATCAGGTAACTGGATGCTAAGGCAAACCCTGAGATTAGCTTCAAAGGGAAAACCTTGGCTGAAGGCCCAGTGATAGAGCCTGAGAGCCCTGTCACACCAACAACTACTTCAGAAATTCATTCCCTCGGTGAAACACCTGCTGGTGAAGGTGTCTCACAACCTCTCTCTTGCCAAAGCATGGATGCTACACCAAGCAATGAAGGCCAAACCTCTATCCACCCTGAGTCACAAAGGTCTGTGGGTGACAAAGGGAAACGGATTTTGACTCCTGAGGAAATTGAGGCGGAGGAGAGAGAGGAAGAGGAAGCTAATGGGAGAAAGTTCCTCTGGGTCTTCAGGTTTATGCAAGCTGCAATCAGGGCTGCTCCCAGACCAAACACTCAAGATGATGAGTTGAGGGCAGTCAGGATTACTTACTTGCAGACCAGAAACTATGACATAGATGAGATTATATCTCTCCCCTAAGAGCAACTAAATGAACTGGCTGACATGGAAGTGTCAAGAGAGATGAAAGAAAAAGAGGATGCAAGGTTACTTCTCCAATTCAAAGAGGAGAAGAGACAGAAAAGATTATACAAGCATGCTCCTACTCTCTCCCCAGTTCAAGAAAGCCCTGAGCAAGAGACTATGGCATCTACACAAGAACCTTAGGTAGACAAGGAAACTGACAGACAAAACATGATCAACTACCTGAGTGCCACAGGTCTCTACCAGGCATCTGCACTTCTTCCCTGTCCTTTGAGTACATTGAGTTTGAGTATCTCAAACAGCTTGAACTTCAAGTGCTTAAAGAACAAAAGGCAACAAAGAGAAATATGAGGGAAGAGGCTGTAAAGTCAAGAGCTATCATCCAAAAAAGTATGAAAAAGTATGCTGACAGACAAAGGATGATGAGCTTCTTGAAGCTGTACGGATTCTCCGGAAGGAGACTTGGCCCTATGTCTCTATCCACAATGGATGAGCATATCAGGGTAATCAAGCAGAAGATCAAGAGTGGAGAGCTGATTGACTTATACTCTCCTCCAAGTCAAATCCCACCTGAAGTGGAGGTTAAGGTTGAACAATTTGAGACAACACAACCCGGACCTCCTGCTGAGCCTCAGCAAGCTTCATGTCACACCCCAACCTTGACGGCGGAAACGTCGAGGTGTGAGGGTTAAGATTGTTCACAACCACATAACGCTATTATTAAATCCCAAATATATTATTCATAAGTTTTCAAAATTACATTACAAGCATAAGTCTCAATAATAAAATAAGTTTCAACATGAAATAACAAACATAATCATTTTGTTTATTAACTAGGTCCACGTCCTAGAATATGCCAGCAACATAAGTTCACTTCAAACTTGGGGGTTTTCCTGAAACATGATAAAAATAAAAGGTCAACTATAAATAGTTGGTGAGTTTCCAAGGTTTTCATACATAATATGAAAAGGTTACAAGTAGCAATTCTTGTCATAGGTTATAAGCTAGTAAGGTTATAGAACACATATCGTTACAACCAAACCTCGACTTGATTACAAGTATAAAAGATTGGCTAAGTGTATTTGGTTCCCTAGTGCACAAGCGTACGGCCCCTAGGAGTCGGCAATACCTCGACTTTAGCACCAAATAGGCTTGTCAGGCCCAAAGATCTAAGACGTCGCCAGGCTAGCAATAGTTAATGATTGTAAACAAACTATGTATCTCATATAAACACTTACAATACACAAATAACCATGACCAAATAATAAGTAGAATTGCATGTGCATTACAAGTCTCAAATGTGTATAAGTGTATCATGTATAAGTATCATGTTTCACCCCAATATAGTGTGAAATAAAGTAAAAAGGGGACAAGGAAAACTCACATGGCAATAAGTATATAATGGAGATTATTTAAGAACAGTAAACGTCGTTCCAAGATAAACGTCACAAGACACCTAAATATATAAATATTACAAGATTTAAGTTTAATAAGTTTTAACGAATTAGAAATGGGCTAGGGTTCTAAGTCGAATTTGGGGCTTTAGTAAAATACGCTAAATAATAAGGAAATATAGTATTTCAAGTCTTTTACTAGAAAATATGTAATTAATCCATTTAAAATAACTAATAAGGTTTGCATATTAAACTTAAATAAACACTTGGAACAACATGATTTAAACGATAATAATTTAAAGGTACTATTTAAACTAGAAATCATCTTGCTAATTAAGATTTGAAAACCATTTTAATAGAAATAAAACTTAGAATAATCTTCGTAAAAAGGTTTTATTACAATTTATTTTATTTCCGATATTTTAAAAATTTCCAGAAAATTATTTGGTGTTTTTTTAAAATATTTAAAGTTATACAAGCTATTTTTATAATTATTAGAAATTGCCCATAATTAAATTAAGGCTCAAAAAGCCTTAAAAAATAGTTGAAGGAGCCCGGGTTCGAACCCGGGACCTCACAGTTGTGGGGGAGTGTGCTTACCATTAGGCTGGGGCGCCTATGCCTGTAAGAACACAAGTTTTATTTCCTAAATACCAATTTAAACAAAACCCCCAAATCCCATATGAACCCTAGAATCTTTAAACCCCAAATCGAACTTCAATTTGATAGCGATTACCAAAATCAACATGGGGCTTTGATTCCCCATGTGATTTCGAGTATATATATACGTTTAATTACTCCAGTTGATGATGGATGGGTGATGAACAGACCAAGCTTAAAGCCGCGACACACGTACAACTGATTCTATGTTCAAACGACGATGGAAATCAAATTAAACTTGTGGAAAGCTTCGAATAAGGTTCTTGATGCAAAGCCCTCTGTCAATTTTGATCCTCGAACACCGGAATGTGGGATTCGACTACTTGCAGAACCGCGACGTTTACGTGTGTAGATGTTGGTGTTCGTTGTTTATCAGGTGAAATTGGGTGTTCAATTAGCTTTAGGGAACCAATCCGATGATTTCCCTTCAATAACTTCAACATTATTGGATCAGTTTCAAGTCGAACGGTTGGAACTTGAATGCGCATTTCGGTTTCGTGATTAAATGTTCTTAACAACACTTTAAATCGAAATTAAACATGATCATGGGTTCGAAAACGGGTCATGAGGCGATTCAATGGAATTATTTTGGTTAATAACGGTCAATTCAAGAGCGGAGCAGTCGACGGAGACCGCCGGAGTCGGCCACCGGAAAAACGGCCGGTGGGGACGAAATTGGTTTTGTTTTTTTTCTAATTTACACAAATGGTCCCTGCAATATCCTTCCTTCATTATTTTATTCCCAAAACCTCTTTTAAAGTTTCAAAATTAACAATTTAACCCCTGGACTTCAATTAACTTTAAGTTTTAATCATATCAAGTTAAATAACTTCTATAAATTATTATTATTATTTTTAGTACTATTATTAGTAATATTACTACTATTTTAGTTATTATTACTAGTATATTATTATTATTATAACTTTTTATTATTATTACTGTTATTATTATTAATATTATCATAATTATTGCTATTTGTTGTTGTTATTATTATTATTATTATTATTATTATTTATTATTATTATTATTATTATTATTATTATTATTATTATTATTATTATTATTATTATTATTTTTAAGCAAATTAATTTATTAACTTCCCATTTAACTCAACATGCATAACAAGCCCTCAGAGTTTCATAACTGACATAAATGGACCTTATAAGAACTTAACAAAGTTAGCTTTTAATTAACAAAAATACGAGATGTTACACTTCATCTTCTGATCCACAGCAGGGTCAAACTCCCTCTCCTTCTGAACCTGTGAGGGAGGAAAACCACACTGAGAAAGACAAGGATGATCAACAAGGTGCTGCAGACCAGTCTTCTCAGTTAAAGTCCTCTAAGAGGAAGAAGAGGATGGCTTCTAAACCAAAGTCTAAGAAGAAAAAGCCTGAATCATCTACCTCTACACCTCAGGCTGAGTCAGATCAACCTGAGGAAGTGCATGAGAGGCAGCCTAATCAACTCCAATTCAAATGGCTCCTCTTGCAGCTGAGACACCCATCTTATCCTGGACCTTCACTACTAATCCAAAGAGATGGCATGTGATCAGAGATCAAGGTGTTGAGAATGTCTATACATGGCAAGACATAATCAACTTACCTCTGCATGATCTCTTTGAGATGAGAAGATATTATGAGAGTCTGAATGATCCTGACCATCTAATGAAGAAGGGTTTGGCCATCATTGTGCTGAAGACTACAAACATCTGAAGATCTTCTAAATGTTTTGGTAGCATCAGCCTAGGGGGAGTTTGTAAGGATTCGTATAAGTCTGATGCAGTCAAAACATCCAAAGTCTCTCTGCAAGCATGCACTAAAGAACTGAAGTAGAAATGTTTCAGAAGTTTTACACCATACACTAGAAACATTCTAAGTGTAAAATCTTCCGAAGCCAAGACCAATATCTTCCGAAGCCAAAAGTGAAGTCTTCCGAAGCTTCAAAGACAAAGTCTTCCGAAGCCAATTAGTGAAGAACAGATTTCTTCCGAAGACTTTTTAGAGATATGCTTTTATCTGATGTACTTTACCATAAAGCTGGACCACCTTTTCGCTGCAACTCTGTAAAGTCACCAACTTACATGAGTTGGTGAAAGGTCCATGCTTTTGGTAACTGTACATTGAGGTCTTGAGTCCATGCTTTCTACTTTATGTACTTTTATCCTTTTTGTAATATATTAGGATGTGAGCTATGACATGTCATAGTCACAAGTCAAAAGGCAGATATGCCTTATGACTCTACAATTGATTTTGTTTGTGTCTAGTCAATTGTATCCAGCTGGCTTTCAAAGTATAGCCGGCTGTAGGTTGTAGTATAAGTATTTCATGTTTTTGTATCTTTCCATTATGCTTTGTAACACTTGTAATAGAACTTGAGAAAGCAATATACTGCATTCTTGAAACCCAATCTCTTGTGTTCTCTTGTTCTGTCTCTTACTTATTACTTGTGTTCTTAGTATCATACTTGTGGTTAATCCAGTTTATTGTTTGATTAAGTTTGGTTAATCTCCTCTTTGTGTTGTTGTGTTGTAAGTGACCACCCTTCCCCGGTCCTGCACATCATATCTACATCTAGATCATGATCGTCAAATATTAACGTTGGCTACATTATAGTGAACAATCAAACCCCAATTTGCAAGTCAAGCAACATAAGAGAGTGGTAAGAATTATTGAATTTGGTGAAGATAAGGGTGGTTGAAGCATATATCATGGATGAATCTGGTGAAGGTAAGGTATTGTGGTAGAGTATAGCAGTGATAAGGGTGGTTTGGGGTTTTCAAAGAAAAACTCTTAACTCTATTTAGTATAACGACGATAATGGTAGTGGTTTCCATCAACGGTAATGAGAGAAGGTTCTCCGCTATATTCGTCTTCTCCTACTCTGATCTCCTTTTGACTGTGATTTGTAGGCGAGTGATTTTAAATTTTATGTTTCTTAAGTTGTTTAAAGTGGGAATTGAGAGAGTGTGAAGCGATAATGGATTTTGGTACGCCCATTACTTCTCCTATATCAACCCTCAACCACCCTTTTGTTACACCACAACGAAGATTTCCCTGATGGAAGTCGTTAAATGTGACATCCCAAACGAAATCAAAGACCAACCCGATCTAATTTAGATATGGGCGAATTGTTTGTTTTTTCCTTTGTTCGCTTTAGGATCTAATGTACATTTTCCCTCTAATTAAACTTCTTCAAGGATGAATCATTTTGATTATAGGATCAAATTTAGTTTATTTAGTTGACGGTGGTTTATTGTGGGAATTTATGTTTGTAGCTATTATCCTAAAGTGTTTCCATGAAATCACCATTGAGCATTAATGACTTTGAGGGAAACATTTTGGGTTACTTATGTGTTGACGGTTTGAATATGAACAAATTGATAGGGTGGCCATGGAGACGATGAAGAGCAATTAGTTGGTAAATTGTAATCTAAATTGTTCAATTGATTTGGATGAAATGTTAGAGACAGAGAAGAGTAATTTGAGGTTGATTTTTTAGATAATATTAGTCAATTTTGATGACATGGGAGGTGGGGGGTTGGTAGTAGCCTATGAAGAATGAAGAAGATTAAATGGTCAATCATTTTTTTTTCTTTTATTATTTTATAACCCTTTAATTATTAAATAATTTTACTAATTTAAATTAAAAATCCCCTGTAAAATGACTATATAAAATAAATTACTTAGAACAACGCAAAATATTAGAGAAGTAATGTGAAGAATCAAAGCTATTACATGATAAACGTTAGTACTTGACAGGTAAAAATATTTCTTTTTAAACAGAAAAAATATTAAAGATATCAAATTTTAGACCTAGAAACATAATTTACTTTAAACTTATTGAAAGGACATAGATTAGGAAAGATGTTCTAGATAACAGAGTTTCCGATCTGCCTGTCTCTTCATAAGACTTGTAATAAAGTCATCAAAAGGCTAAGCAGAATACTTTTTAGATTTTCCAATATCTGTCAAATGTATGACGATTTCCACACCTTCCTGAAAATTCATTTGGTTTCTTCTTCCCAACGAAAAGAGTTTTTCCCCCTGATACATACATACATACAACACATACACATGCCACATAAACCCTTTTTTTCAATTTGATTCTTCTTCTCCTCTTTCATCTCTGGAATTCGAACAGATTCAAGCATTCCCTTTCAGTTTTCGGGTTTCCTAGGTTAGAAGAACAGAATCATCGCTTGCTAACTGCAAAGATAAACAGTTTATTCAGACGATCAATCCATCAACCAAAGGGTTTCTGTTTGTTTCTTCCGAATTAGGGCTTGGAAGAATCCATCGAATGATTGGCTTCTGAATCCAGTTTAGTTGACTCAATCGATCAAAGGGTTTTCTCAATCGATCGTCGAGAGTGATGTTTTTCAGTGGCGATCCTTCGAATCGGAAACGAGTTGATTTAGGGGGTCGTAGCTCCAAGGAAAGAGACAGAAAGAAACTTTTGGAGCAGGCCAAGTTAGAAAGGGATAAAAGATCATGGATGCGTAAACAAAACTCAGCTGCTCTTGTAATTCAGGTTCATAACACTATCTTACTTCTTCACCATAATAAATGCATTAGACGCTCATATATTTCGAGACTTATTAATGCAGAGGATAAGTATGGCATTGTTGATCTTTATTAGTTTACTTTTACTTCTGTTTCCAGGCCTAATATGTTGATATAAGGGAATAGTTTTCAATGGTTCATAATTTATTGATGATATCTGGCTTAAGTTCTTTGGCAAATATTCAGACAATTAAATCATATGCTACATCTTGTGTCCGGGGGTAGGGCGAAAGGGAGTTTCTGCATTGTTTCTGGGCTGAATCCTGAAATATTTCCAAGGCTTTAGATTACCTGTGTGTGTATGGATCATGTGTAATTATTTGTGAAGTACTAAAGACAGATAGGAAATTGAAATAGAAAATATTCTCATCTAATGTTTGGAAAAAAGCTTTGTAGGTTGCAATTGAAAATACAAGGGTGAGAAAACAAAATATCCCAGTTACACTCTGATTTCACTTTGCAAAATAATTATGATAGAGTTTGATAGAATTAGAACTAGGTGGCGTTACGTTACTCATATAATTGTGTTGGTAGAAAGGGTCTTTTATCCATACTGGTTTACTTTCTAGAATAATGGATGAAAACAATATTTGTTCTCATTTAAATTATAAAGACACCTTTTTTCTAAACTTGGGTTGTAGAATACCATCAGTCCGACAGTCCCTATGTAAGTTTTAACTTACTTATTTATATTAATTGCATCACATACTTGAATTGTAGCCTCTCCTATATTAGACCAATGACATTAACAATTCAAGATCCTCTCACTATATTGACTATTGCATACGCGCATAGAACTTACGGGAAAACATCAAATCTCATGCGTAATGTCCATCTTAAATGATTCTAGGCAGGTGCTATAAGTACTTAAGAGATTTAGCGAGTACTTAGGAGTTTCAACATGTTCATTATTATGTTATGAAAAGAGAAAATTGTACTTCAAGAAGTCTAGTTATATAAATTACCACTTAGGCTTTAATTGACTTTTGATGCCCTTGGTCTAAAAAAGCGCACATGATGCGTGAGGCGGTACCGAAAGCAACTCAGAGGTGCTTAAGTGGAGCAATCCCGCAAACCACCATGAAGTCATGAACCGACCGATTTACTTCAAGGCACTTCTTGTACAACGTGGTTGCATTTTTATGTACTCCTTAATTTTCAATTCATGTTGCTTTTCTTCAGTTTTTATTAAGAGTAAAAGAAAAAGGAAAAATTTTGGTTTTCATTACATCATGCATTCATGCTTTTTTATGATTTTGATCAAGGGTACAAAGAAAAAAGGATGGGGAGGGTATCCAGTTTCACTACATTATGCTTTTTAGTGGTTTTTATCAAGAACAAAAAGAAAAGGGAGAAGTAGAGTAAAAGTAGATTATTGAGAGGTAGTTTTGGAGTTACTCTTGTTTATAGATATAGAAAGATTTGTAAACATCGAGTTTTCTAGTTTATATAAGAAGAGGGTTGGATACATTGCGTGTCTAACTACATAATGTCAATAGCCAAAGTCAACTAAAAGCGTCTCAAGTGTAAACTTAGGGTACACATTATGAAATTTATTTTTTTTTATAATCCATTATTTTCTTTTCCTATTAATAAACGTTGTTAATTAGAATACTGTTAAAAATATAGTAATATTATTTTATTTTATTATTTTTTAATGAAATTTTCTTTTTTATATGTTATACAAATAAAACAACAACCACATCAGCAAACTCTTCTCATAATACTTAGCTATTGGTAGGGTCTGGTGAGGTGGGATGTATTCAAGTTATCAAGCCTTACTTCCATCCCCGGGAAAGAGAAGTTGCTTTCATTTCCAAAGACACCCCCAGCTTGAAAGGAAACAACATACAAGTGAACAATACTAAATATATAGAAATAGACAGCTACAAAAAACCAAGAACTAGTGCAAGGATAAGTAGCACAATCATAAAGTCATAAATGCAGTAAGACGATAAGTAAAGTAGGACAATAGCACCTATATACTATCAATAACAAAGTGCACAAACATATATTATCATAAATAAAAGTAAGAAAATAATTGAAAGACTTGTTTTGTTTTTCTAAGCTTGTTTGGTTGGACATTAACACTACTCATGCTTTTTGTATTAATAAATTATGTGTTTTATAAGTTCTAATATTCAAGCATGCAACTTTGATTTAAATTGAAGTAAAGAGCCCGATTCGAGAGGGGGAAGGTCTCCAATTATAGAATACTTTGATAATAAAAAACTAGAATGAGAATATGAAAGTAAAAAGCTTGCTTATAATGGCCCATGACATTTGGTACTGCCCAGGAAGTAAGCATAAGAACAACTCCTCACCCTTCCATCTTTCAAATACTAATTGGCATAGTATTTGCTCCGCACTCTTTTAGAGTTCTAGTTTTTTGACTAATTACTTGACCGAGTGGATCTAGCTTAGACCCAAAAACATAACTCAGTTGCCCTATGTTAACATCTTTGACGCGATTCCTTTTCCTTCTCCAATACACTTTAACCGGGATCTTATCATTACTTAGCTGCCCCATGTTAGCATCTCCCTTTCCTTTACGAATACACTTTAACTAGGATCTTATCAGTGTATTTCTTTTTATTATCTTATTTTTAGGTGTCTAAGGATTAACAAGTTGAAATTTGATTATATATAAAAATGCAAAACGCAAAACGTTTATGTGTATTGTATAAGTCTTTAATGCATGCTTGCGTAAGCAAATATTGATGTACATACATGACCATGAGTCCATGAGAATTTTATATTTTGACCCGTTCAAGTTTAGCTATATCTACACTTTATACCCTATACTTAGTCATATGTTTATTTTTTTGTTTATTTTTGTTTATCTCTTTTTAATTTAATGTTTTACAAAATTTTAAATGTATCGTTGCTACGTGTTTATTTTATCTACGCTTCGGTGTAAATTTTATTTAAAACAGTATTGTACACCATAATTTACAAGTCATCAACGCACAAACATACGAGTTGTCAAAGTTGGTTCTTGTTTTGATATTTTACAGTTTTTTTTCCTTTTTTCCCTCAAACTTCTACCTTATGATTTTTATATAAACCAAATTTGTATGTTCCTTTTTTTATTTTAGTTGCAACGTGACTATTTTTAACAACATTCTGACGTTTATATTTTTAACGGTTTCTTTTTTTGTAGAGTAAATTACACTTTTCGTCCTTTAAATTTATAGTAAATTTCAGTCTTCATCCTTAAACTAAAGAAATTACAGTAAACGTCCTTTACGTTTCAAAAATCTTGCAAGTTTCGTCCTTTTCTCCAACGGACGTTAATTTTGTCTGTTAATTCCAGTCATGTGCATTGCATGTGAGGGTAAATTGGTCTTTTTGTCCCTATTAAACCCCTTCCTACCCACCCCACTCTTAACTCTTTCTCTCTCTCTCTCTCTCTCTCTCTCTCTATCTCTACACAAAAGCAACAACAAACCTTGACCATCATCACCACCATTCACATAGTCATCTCCGTCTACCTTCACTATAACAACCATGCTCACCATTATATTATATCAACATCATCGTCCACCATTAACATCATTGAATTTGACCATTGTATTCTATCAAATAAATCACCCAAACAATCAGATTTGGAAACCTGATGAAGAAACCCACCTTCTTCTAACGTTCACAGGCGGAGGAATTAAAAGGATAAAAGCTTCAAAGATGGCAGCCAATGATTGGATCTCAGATGACAAGAAACCATGAAAATACCTGCTTTTCTTTCTTCCTCCTCTCAACAACAGATGATGACCATTTTGTCTTCCTTCTTCTTTTTTGCCATTGATGCTCCATTTGAGCTCTCTGCAAAAATCAAAACTAAGAAGAAGAAGATGATGATGATGATGTCGTGAGATTGGAGTTTGTTATGAGAAAGATGAGGGGTGGTGGTGATGGTGGTTGGATTTACGAGAAAGATGATGGGTTGATGATGATTTAGGATGTGGCATGGGTAGTCGAGATGGTGGGGAATGGTGTGGTCGAAGGCCGGTTTTTTGGTTTTGTGTAGAGAGAGAGAGAGAGAGAGAATGAGAGAGAGAGAAGAGAGAGAGAGAGATTTGAGGGTGGGGTGGGGTGGGATGGGTGGGAAGGGGTTTAATAGGGGCAAAAAGACTAAATTACCCTCACGTGTTAGGCACATGACCCGACTTAACGAAAAAAATTAACGTCCGTTAGAGGAAAGGACGAAACGTGTAAACTTTTTTAAATGTAAAGGATGTTTAGTGTAATTTCTTTAGTTTAAGGACGAAACCTAAAATTTACAATAAACCTAAAGGATGAAAAATGTAATTTACTCTTTTTTGTATTAAGTTTCAAATATTTTCAACTGCCCTCGTCGTAAGACATGTGATTATGACGTTTTTTTTTAATACGGAGTTTTGCAGATTTCGTTTTTCTTATCTTAAATAACGACCGCAACGCGGGGTCTTGATACTAGTGTTATTTTAGTTTATATCAATACCTAGCTCCTCATGTATGTGAAACTCTTCCCTCATGCCTAGTACGAAACTTTGGCTTTTGGGATCTACACAACTTTGAGGGCCTCACGCTTCATTAAACCAAGTTTAGGTCATCATGAATATGTAAGATTGTCAAAAAAGTAACTCCAATTATGGAAGAGATATGAGTGCTAACCTGCTTGTTTTTTATGCATTAAAGATGGACGAGTATGATGATAAACTCTTTCTTATATAATAATGATCTAGTGGAATTATGTGCTAGAAAGTATTTACTTGTTCTCATGGAGGGTGATGTTTTATAACTATTTCATGGCGTTGAGGTTGCTTTTTTGTATGTTTTACGTTATTTTCTTGGTACTTTTTGCTACTTGCAAGCATATGTTGTCATGGTTGTAAATCGCTAGGCGCTAGTTGGGTGATGTGGTGCCGACTAGGGATTAATCGAGATGAATCAGATTGGAATTTTAAATGTTAATTACTTAATTTTCAAATTTATTCATATATACACATATTTCTCAAAATTATGCATATAATTATTCATATTTGACCTAATTTTACCAAATTTTGACTAATGATTTCTAAATTTATATAGAAGTAATCAACTAGACCTTGCGCTCATCTTTCTTAGGTTTGTTTCCTAGTTATATTAGAGAAAATACATCTTGTTGGATCCAGTGTATTTTTGAGATACAAAAAGAAGATCAAGATCCAATTTGTGTTTTGGGTTAGATTATCCCAAGCTTTCATTGTATGCCAACCTTTATTTTCCCCATAAAATCATCTTTTGTTTAATGCATATTACTTTTGCAAATATGAATCAATCACAAGAAAGTCACATATACCATTACAGTTGAATCGTGGGCATACAACATACTTGTATTGCAGATGAATCTTTGTGTTTGTGTTAACTTATCTTGAGCAGCTGTCACCGTAGGCCACACAGTTTCTCCCCATAAAATATTCAAAATGTTCAATAGTTGCACTGCTGTAAAGGTGCATGTTGGCATTTATTGTGTATGCAATACGTACTCATTCAACTGTGCTTGTAAATAAACAGGTAATCTTTTGTTTGATGCATCTGTGGAACATGTATGGTACATACTTTCTTGTGTAAACTAAGTTATTATCCTTTGTCAAGGTACCAACATGATTGGTTACATTGCTGCTAAAGCCATTTATTTTTGTAGTAATTTCCTGTGCTAGGCTTTGAGAATTTGAAGGATAGAACATTTTGTTGAATTTAGTTTAGTAATTGAATTGACATGTTTGTCTTACTTTCACATGTCGAGAATTTATTATTAATGATAATTTACATCATACTACGTTTTTGAAGTCAACCAAGCTGGCAAGCTCTTGTGAGTTTAAACTGACGCCTTTGAAAATTTTCATTTCCTTGCAGAAATTTTTTAGAGGAAGAAAGGTGGTGAAAGCCGAGCGTGGTAGGGCACGAGAGCAATTTTATACCACTTATGGCAAACACTGTGAAAGAGTAGACAGGTGCTATTCCTTCCCATTTACTTATGAACAGATCTGTTTGGGTTGTGTTTTATCTATAAAATGAAAAAAAAGATTAGCTGCATAGGGAAGTGGGTCAAAGGGGTTCCAAAGCTCCCAGTATACAGGGGCAGATGCAGCGTGTAAAGGGGGGCGGGAGCCCTTGTACAACCTATATATCCACACAAGATTAAATTGTTTTGTATTTTGAAGTTGTTTTAATTTCCTTTAAATTACTTTTAGTTTCTTTGTATATATTTAACTTTTAGTTTATTTATGTATATTAAATTCATCCAACATTTACTCAAGCTTACCCAATCGTATTGATAATGATTTCTTGAACACTTAGGGGCCGTTTGGTTTGCAGAATGTTTTCTGACGGACTTGGAATTGGAATTTGAATCGAATCCTTTAAAAATTAACGGTGTGTATGGTTGGTAAATTATAAATGGAATTGGAATGTCAAAACGTTAGAAAGACAAAATTGCCCATCATGTCTTCTCTTCACCTGTCCCTCATCATCGCCCTCATTACCTAAATCAGCCCCCCACTTCCATCTTCGAGACCACCATATCACCCTCCATCATTATCTTCTTCATTAAAAATTCAATGGTTCTCATCACATCTAGTTTCTTCATCGCATATGGGATTTAATTTCTTCATCTTCGATTCATTGTTGGGGCCTTGATGCGCTGCGACTAGTTTCTTCTTATAGCATATGGGTTCCGATTTGTTTTTCATCTGGCTTATGTTGTTCCAATCGACTTCTGTTGAATTTTTTTGTTTGATTATGTTCTGATTATGGAGACTGCTGTTGTCATTATTTTTTGATTTGGGGTAGAAAACAAATGAAGAGGATGGAGCAGACAAAGAGAATTATTGTTCCCAACTTTGATTTTGGATATTTATTTGATTTTTGAGGTTATATATTTGTTTGTTTTGGTTTATGATTAAATATCATTTCTGGGTTTTAATTGGGATTTGATTTATATTTTGTTAAATCAGAGGACGAGTTTCATATGAACACGAGGTTGAAGATGAGGGTAATTTTGTAATCTTTACACATCCATTGAAAATTTTAAAATTCCATCATATGCGGGGAGGAATGTCAAATTCCTTTGAGTGATGCAATTTGATGGAATATTTTCCAATTCCAACCTTATCCAAACACAATTTTGGATGGAAAGTTTACCTATTCCAATTTCACCGGATTCTGTGAACCAAATAGGGCCTTATGTAATTTGTACGGCAGAGAAACACAAACTTGCCAATGTAGTAATAAAGATGTAATCGAGTATTTTCAACAGATGAAAACACATGGTTAACAAATGTAATGATCTCTTTTTTAATATATCTAGTAAGCGTTTTTTTACTTATATATAACTATTTAATATTTTTATTATCAATTTGTTGTATTTTTTTACCCGACCAATTTTGACCAACCCATATTTTGGCCCCCTACCAAAAATTCCTGTATTCGTCACTGCCAGTATATATGTTAATGCATAAAACCACCTCAATCTTCTTATTCAAAAAGTTAGGTAGTCATTGAAACAATATACTTTTGTAATCATATTTGATACACTTATTGTTGTAAAAAGTTTGGACAAAGAGACCTGTTTCAGCAGGTCTTAAAATAACCTTATTTTGACCAGTTATCCACCCAGCTCATCTTGCCACCTGTAATTTGGTTGGAAGTGAAATTTGCGGCCATCTAACTCTTTGCTTGTACTTGTCATCATTCAGCCAATGCTTCGGACCAGATTCAGATTTTCTTCAGAAGTTGCATTATTTTCTTAGTCCAGAGAACGTTTCTGACTTCTCTATCCTTGTGGAAACATGTTGTTTGCTTTCACAATTTGCTGAAGATAGTGGTGGGTTCTATCTTTCGTATGGAGAGCTCTCCTTGTTATGTATTCATTGTTTTAGATCTTAGTGTAGGAAAGTAACTTTTTGGGTATTCAAACTTGTTTCTTGTGTGGCAGGGGGTGTTTTGAAGCTCTTTGGTGGCTCAGATTATTTCTCCAAGCATGCTCTGGTGGACTACAGGGTGAAGAGACTTGCTTATGCCTGTATTCAGGCTGTACATTATAATAGGTTTGTCTTATGTGAGATTATATATATATAGTGGATGGTTAATGTTTTATGGGGGGTTACTTATTTTATGTATAGAGGTCTTTTGTATGAACATATTTACACATGCATTGGTTTTAGGATGGGGGAGTGAGTGAACCAATATTAATACATTCTTGTTCTCCATGGGAGTAATATCTTATTTTTAACAGATATCAGTTCAAGGTGAACTGTTATTAACATCTTTGGACTCCGGGTCATCGATAAACATCCTGCTGAAAGCAGCAGCATTGTTGATTGATCCCAAACTTCCATGGTCTTGTAAGATAGTCAGCTATCTTTTGCAACAAAACATATATCGGATTTTCCGGGAGGTTGTCATTACAGGAAAGGTATACTTTTCAACCTCCTTGCTCTTTTACTCTTAGCTTGTCTTTTGCCGGTGGTGGAAATCGGGTAATGGTTCAAAACAGGCCAAGGCACATTGGATACAAACATTATTTTGTCCACATTTTCTTGGATTTCATAAAATATTTGATACATTTTTTTACTTTTGAATGGCAGAGTATTTAATGTATTACACATTTTTGGAAAACTATGTTATTAAAACACTAATATAATTCTTGGAATAAAACTATTTTTTGAGCTACCAAGCATTTAAGTATACTTTACACAGACTTTTGACCCATTGAACCCATTTGACTCATTAAATGATTATTTAAAATCTACCCATTTGAGCCATTAGAGGGAACTTTATAAGCCCATTCCGGGTAAATTGGTTGAACTCACCATCCCTCCTTACGTTATTGTTGGATTTCTCATTAAAGTTTGTCGTCCTGTTTTGTAGGAAAGTCTGACATCTGAAGGCAGTGTTGGGAAAGTGTCTTTGATGGAGACGCTTCTTGCTTTAGTTATTTCTCATACTGGTCAAGGATACTGTGTTTGTTCAGATATTGACCTACAATGGAGCTTTGCCTCCCAAATACTTACAATTCCCTTTGTATGGCAGATTTTTCCTTACTTAAAGGAGGTAATTCAATCTAATATTATAACTTTGTTTCAGTAGAATGCCCTAAGGCTAAACCTGCTCTCAATGTTACACTTTGTGGGTGTTTGGATTTGCATTTTGGAATTGGCTTTCTGATCATAAGTTGTAATAATCAATTTATAATTTCAGATTGCTTGCTTCTTATTATCTGTTTAATTGTTTATTTAGAAATTAATTTGGATGATCATTTTCATACCAGCTGCAATGAAACATATTTTTTAAGACATACTAAACTGACCTATTTTCCATTATTTAACCTAAGCTAGGTGACATTTACTCCCATTTTATGGAAGGTCTCTTTTTCTTTACAAAAAATGTCCTTTTCGGTCATTAAATGATCAGATTTTGCCACACTCAAACAACTACTTATACTAAAATAGTACAACTTCAAGCAGTAGAACATCCAAACACTATCTTCTACAACCCATATTACTACAAATGATTATACAGTTCTGATATGTCACATTCTTACATTCAAACACAACCTCTTCATTGAACGCTTGGTTGGTTGTAACATATAGTAGGAGCTAGCATGTTTATGTAAGATGGTGAAAGATTTGATCGATTGATTATTGAATACTGATAGGTCCGGTTATAATATATAGAGAACATAATGCAAACCTTAAAACCTAACCGGACCCGTGAGCTCATACAAATAACCCTAATAATACTATAGTCTAATACTCCCCTGCAATCTGAGCGGTAAAGAATCAGACTCTTAGACTGAAAATGATAATAAATAAATATTAAAAAATGAACAATAAAAGCTATTCTCGATCGGGGTCACAACTTCTGCTAAATTTCTTCAATCCAAACTCTTGTGATCTTCAATCCAAAATCTTGCAATCTTCAAATGTGATCGGTATCCCATTGAGAAAATAGAAGATAAACAAGATGACACCCGACGACCATGGTCGTACGACGGTGTGTCAAGCGAGGCAGTTATCGTGGTCAGGCGGTGCGACAAAGGGTTCGGTGACAACAGATCGTCGTCTGGCAAAAACAAAAGAAAAGAAAAATAGACACCCGATGACCGTGGTCTTGCGGCGGTGTGTCAAGCCTAGGCCGGTGGCTGTGTCAGGCGGCATGGTAGAGGGTTCGGTGGCAACGAACTATGGTTCAGCAAGGACAAAAGAAAAGAAAAAATAGACACCCAGTGACCGTGGTCGTGTGGCGGTGCGTCAAGCGTAGGCTGGTGACGGTTGTAAGGAGGCGCGCTTTGATGGCAAGGGACCATGGTCTGGCTAGAACAAAAGAAAAAAATACACTCGACGACCGTAGTCGTGCGACGCTTTATCATACCGAAGGCCGGTGACTGTGGTCAGGCGGCAATCTTCGGTAGATAGGGATCATGGTCCGGCTAAATAGAAAGAAAAGAAAAAAATGTGATGGGATACAAGATCTAAACAAGAGACATTAACCTGATAAAAAATCTTCATCGTAATGAAAACCGGGCAGACGAGGTGAAGGCCGATGACTAGGGTCATGCTGCGACAAAAAGGTTGCAAGTAAATGAGATTTTGCAAGGATATAAGATCCTAAGGTTGCAAGGATCAAAGTCAACAAAATAGAATCGGAGGCAAGCAACATCTAAGAAGGCCATGACCTTCGATCGAAAAGCTAAATATCAAAACATAAAAGAAGAATATGAAAATTGAACGGAGAATCTTTAAAAGGAACGAATGGTGGCCGGACAGGGCGGCGGCGGTGGTGACGGCACACCGCCCTGTCTAGGGTTTTTCTCGAGATGGTAACGGCTAGGGTTTATGTTTTTGTGGTGGCATGACAGAGGTGGTAAAGAGTCTGGGGTGGCTTTTATACCATGTAAGATGGTGAAAGAGTTGATTGATTGATTATTGATAGGTTTTACAATATATAGAGAACATAATGCAAACCCTAAAACCTAACTGGGTTCGTGGGCTCATACTAATAACCCTAATAATGATACAGTCTAATAGTTTATACCTAATATTGATCTTTTTTCTTCTCAACAACAGCTCTGATTTGATTTGTTCATACTGAAATATAATTGCAATTATTGTTTTTATGTCCAGATCTATGTTTCACGAGGATTATGTCAGCATTATCTTCATAACATGGTAGCATGTACTCATAGTTATGAAAAGGTATTGCCTGTTGATATATCAGTTGAATTCCCTAGTTATGCCTGCCTTCTTGGTAATTTACTGGAAGCAGTTGGAGTTGCTTTGGCTCGGCCTGCATGTCCATATGAGATGGTACGGAAATTCAGTTTGTTTCTATCTGTTTTCTAGTAATAAGGCCCATCATGACACTAGTAGATGTATTATTGTTCATTATATAATTATATCATCATAATGAGTTTTGATTACGCTGCATAAAAAAGAAGATTGGAGCATTATGATGTAGAAGTATCATGCTTTCTATTTTTTTCTCTGTCCATGTTACAGGCAATAGATTTTGCTACCGTGGCGACATTATTGCTGGAGATGCTTCCTCCTATCCAAACATCAAATACAGGAAGTAGAGAAGAAAGTATGTTAAGGAATACTTTAAATTTCTGCTTTTGTCATGTTCATTCTATCTCTGTCATTGAATTAGTCTTGTTTAAAAATGTTATTCTGCTACAGATTTAGTAATTGGTGATGATGATATGATTATTGATGATGCACCTAAAGTAGTGCCTCTTAGCAAGGAATTGGAAAAGCAGATTTCAAATGCTATAGATCCACGCTTTCTATTACAACTGGTACGTTATGTTGACTTTTTACACTAGAGGTGTCAATTTCAACTCATTTGTATTGGAACGGGTCAATTCAGGAGTACCTCTATAGCTAAAAATGACACAGGTCAAAGAGGTCAATGCCTCCTAACTTGTATTCAAAGCTTACAATGTCTTATTCTTCCTTGTTCCCTGTTGCCCAACCTGTTTATTTTTCACCTTTATCCATACCATTACCATTATCTGGGCAAGAAGTTGCATGGCCATTCTCAAACTCTTTCTCTTACTTGCCAAGCAGACAAATGTACTTTTCGGAAGCTCTTCACTCATTGCTGATTCAAGTAAAGATAAAATAAATGATAGGGAAGCGGCCGCCGTTGCTGCGGCTTGTTCTTTTCTTCATGTGACTTTTACCATTTTGCCCCTAGAGCGTATAATGACAGTTTTAGCTTATAGAACAGAGCTTGTATCAGTTCTCTGGAATTTCATGAAGCGATGCCATGAGAATCAAAACTGGTCTTGCTTGTCTAGTGTATCGTCATACCTGCCTGCTGATGCATATGGATGGCTGCTGCCTATGGCGGTTTTCTGCCCTGTGTACAAGTATGCATCGTCTTTTTTGTTACGTCTTTGAAGTTGTGGTAGCTCAGTCTAAGCTAAAACATTAAATGCTTGTCACCAGGCACATGCTTATGATTATTGACAATGAAGAGTTCTATGAGCAGGAAAAGCCGTTGTCACTAAATGACATCAGATTATTGATTGTAATTCTAAAGCAGGTACTCTTTCTTTGCTAACTTATTGATTGCTGATAGATTAATGGATTTCAGTGAAAGGTCATTGTTATTCTATCAACCGTTACTACATGTGCCCATATACTCCATTTGGGATATGTTTATAATCTCTATGTTCATCGAAGCTCTGAAAGCAGCCTCTCTATCCCCCTTTGTTAGAGGTAAGGGTTGCATACATCCCACCCTCTCCAGACCCGATGGGTGGGATTTGTTGGGTATGTTATGGTATGGCTTATATGGTATGGCTTATATCTCTGACGTTCAAACGGGTAAAGTAGTTTAAATGGAAACGGATTGCCCAATGTGTGTTCTAACTCGTTCTTAATAGAAAAACACAACCAATATAATCAAAATAATGTAATCCTTATGCATTTAACTTTGCTCATTGCTTCTTTGTCTAGGATTTGTGGCAGATCCTTTGGTTAAACCCTGTGGCACCTATGAAGTTTAATACAAACACTCTTTCCTTAAAGAAGCACCGTGTAGAATTTGTTCAGTATAGGGTTATTGTTGTAGCTTCTGAGCTTCTTTCCCAGGTATGAAGCATATCCATGAATAATTGCAGTTTTTATCTTGATCGACTCTCTTGAGGGACATTGTTCCTGTTTTGATATAATGATGTTGAAAATCTACAATTCAGTTGCAAGACTGGAATAATAGAAGGCAGTTTGCACACCCTAGTAACTTCCATGCTGACGGAGTCAATGATCATTTTATTTCTCAGGCAATAGTTAATCCTTGTTTCAGCTTTTTTTTGTTATTATTTATTATTTATTATCATTATTGTTATTATTCTTAATTAATAATAATATTAATATTATTAATAATAATAATAATAATAATAATAATAATAATAATAATAATAATAATAATAATAATAATAATTATAATAATTATTATTATTATTATTATTACTATTATTATTATTATTATTATTATTATTATTATTATTATTATTATTATTATTATTATTAATAATTTATTATCATGTTTGAGTATCTAGCTTAAAGGATGATATTCGTGTATAGGCGATGATTGAAAACACAAGGGCATATGATATACTGAAACAAGCTCCTTTCTTGGTGCCATTTACTAGCAGAGTTAAATTATTCACTGTGAGTTAAAACTCTTATTACAAGTTTCTATCTCATTTCATTCGTACTTCATATTCATACTTTTATTGAAACCTGCAGTCACAACTTGCTGCGATCAAAGAAAGACATGGGTCTCATGCACTTTTTAACCGAAGCAGCTTTAAGATAAGACGAGACCATATACTAGAAGATGCATTTAGTCAGTTGAGTACATTAGCTGAAGAGGATCTTCGTGGAGTGGTATACTCTTATGCTTTATGTTAATTATATTATCAAATGAACATTAGGGTTTAGTTGTGTATAGACCATGACCCAAGTTAAGTTTCTAGGATTTCAGATCCTAGTTTATGTTTTTCTTATATATTGAGGGTTCACTTCCAATGTAATATCATTTTCAATAATATCAATTCCAATTTATTTTACATGGTATTAGAGCTAAGTCTCTAGGTACCATATAAACCTTAGCAGTCATCACCTCCCTCGTCAGTTGATACAAACCCTAGATAGGGCGGCCACCTTGTTTCTACAACCCAAGTCCTCTTATTGTTCATCACATACTATACATTACCATCGATATTTTCCAGTACTGTACATCACGTGCCAGTACCATACGTGCGACTGTTCGCGTCGGGATTGCTGTTCATGGGGGCGTTACTGTTTATGTGTCGCTGTTTCAAAATGTTACTGTTCATGCAGTGTTTGCGCTGTAAAAAGACGCTGATATTGTTCACTGTTTGTTCCTGTTTTGGTTCTGGGACCATGCTCATGATCCTGCTCTGGTTTCCCCAATTCCTGCTGCTGATCTTGTTTCCTGTTGTTCCTGACTTCCTGCTGCTGATCCTGTTCCTGCTGTTCCTGTTTTCTGCTGTCCATGCTGTCCTGTTCTTTTTTACAAGAAGTTTGTTCTGCTCCTGCTCCTGCTTCCTGTTCCTGTTCAGATTCTAGGTTCCAACAGCACTTCAAGATGCATGTTGGGCATGATTAGCACCTATGCTCCAAGTCAATTTTCGTCTACCTTTGCTACCTTTACCCCTCCACGGTTATAGTTTCTATTGTCCTAACTGGCGCAACCATCTACATCCTCTTCACATATCCAAACCATCTCAATCTCCCTTCTTTGATCTTATCTGCAATGCATGCCACCCACAGTCTCTCCCGGAAAACATCATTCCTTATTCTATCCATCCTTATGTGTCCATACATCCACCGGAGCATCCTCATCTCTGCTACCTCCGGTCTTCGCACTTGTGTCTTTTTGATGGCCCAATAGTCAGTTTGATATAACATAGCAAAGATGAACTGCCAATCTATAGAATTTCCTCTTTTATTTTGTTGGGAATCTCTTATCACACAATAATTTTGAGGCTGCACCCCACTTGCACGATCGCACCTGTACATGGTGGGCTACATCACAGTCTATGTCATCGTCACACTGGACACATAATCCTAAATACCTAAACTTGGTTGTCTGCGGGTCCTTCAATACTGATCTAAGTGTACTCCTAATCATTAGCGCCACTGAAGTTACAACGTATTCTGTTTTAGATCTACTTATCCTAACATAAATCCAAATTGGTTCTCTGTCACGGAAGGTTCCTGTCTAATTCTTGTCTCGATCAGTCTTTCCTTTAGTTTTATGGTGTGACTTAGGATCTTTATTCCCCTATAGTTTTGGCAAAACCTTAGTCATCCTTTATGTTCTTATAAAGAGGCACTAATATATTACTACTCCACTAGTCCCATATCTTTTCTGTCTCAAAGATTGTGTTGAACAAATTTGTTTACCAATGCAGTCATTCCTCCCCTAACACTTCTACACCTCGATGGGTATGTTGTATAGGCAACTGCTTTAGCCCTTCCCATTTTTCCAAGGGTCCTTTTCATCTCTTGAGTGATATTATAACAAAAGCAGTTATTTTATTGTTGTTGATACCGTTAGGTTGTGAGTTCCTCCTTTGGTTGGTTGGGCCTAATTTCGTCGAAGAGTTTTTGACAACAGGTTTGCCATCTTATGTCCTTTTACCAAGATACATACTTCATCTTCCTTTATAAACTTCATAACTCCTAGAATCCCCCCACCCCATCTCTTGAGTGATATTATAACAAAAGCAGTTATTTTATTGTTGTTGACGCCGTTAGGTTGTGAGTTCTTCCTTTGGTTGGTTGGGCCTAATTTCGTTGAAGAGTTTTTGACAACAGGTTTGCCATCTTATGTCCTTTTACCAAGATACATACATCATCTTCCTTTATAAACTTCATAACTCCTAGAATCCCCCCACCCCCCTTTCCCCCCTCATTTTTAACGTTCCCTAGCTTTTGCAAATTTGAACATGTTATGCTGCCCCTCCTTCGTTTCCAGTTGTTTATGCATCTTCTTCTCATAGGCTATGTTCTTTGCCTTGGCCAATGACTTCTTCACCTCCTGCTTGGCATTTTTATATTCATCCCTCAATCACACACAGTCTTCCTCATCATCACACCTTGCAAACTCCCTAAAACATTGTTGTTTCTCCTTTATCTCGCCTTGGACTTCCTCCATCTGCCACCAATACAATAATTAATTCGTCCTTCAAATTTCTCCATCTAATTGTAGGTCTATTTTTCCTCCTTGCCTCAACCAAACGTTCTTTCACTGCTATATCTGCCACCAACAAATGATGTCGGGCCACTAGTGTCTCCCCTGGTATAACCTTGCAATTGTTCCAGAACTACACTCTCTTAATCTCATTAAAAATAGTTGATCTGTGAGTTGTTTCTCTTGTTAGAAAAGGTAATCAAATGCGACTCCCTCTTTTTAAAAAAAGAGTTTACGATATCAAGGTCATGGGCCGTAGCAAAGTCAAGAATTGCCCTACCACTCTCGTTTCTATCACCATATCCAAAACCATCATGCATCAAACGAAAACCATCACTACTTACCAATGTGGTCATCTTAATCACTTCCAATACATATTGTATATTACTATAGAGGATTCCCAATGTAATATACAATATTCAATAATAACAATTCCAGTTTATTTTACACTAACTGAAACTGAAGTATAGACGTGATCCATTTACTTATGAATGTGTTGATTTGGTTTTTTAATAAAAAACTAGGTCTACGAGATTTAGATAACTTAAAAGGAACAAGTTTAACGTCCTAAAAATTTAAATTGTAGTGCTCATAATCTCCCCTATACTTTATATAAAGCTTTTAGCTATTGTAATAATATTGGTTTTGTGAATCGTAATTGATGCACTAGTTGTTTTCAATTTTTTATTTTAGTTTATGACAAAATGTTATATGTTTTGGTAATGGTATGGACATGTAAAGCTTTTATATAATCTCCCCTACCACTTTATATAAAGCTTTTAGCTATTGTTATAATATTGCTTTTGTAAATATATTTGATGCACTAGTTTTCAATTTTTTATTTTAGTTTATGACAAAATGTTCTATGTTTTGGTAATGTTATGGACATGTTATTTTCTTTCTTTCTGATGTAGATTCGGGTTACTTTTGTCAATGAATTTGGAGTGGAGGAGGCTGGTATTGATGGTGGTGGGATTTTTAAAGACTTTATGGAGAATATCACTCGAGCAGCGTTTGATATGCAGTATGGACTATTTAAGGTAATTACAACTGTCTCGTTTCTCGTATATAGAGTGTTTACTTCTTTCCATTTTGTGAATCTTTTTTTTGGGGTGATCCACAGATACACTTGCTATTGATCATCTATTAATTAAAGGCTTGTTTTTTAAATTATGTAGGAGACGGTCGATCACCTACTCTATCCTAATCCAGGATCAGGACTGATACATGAACAGCATCTGCAGTTTTTCCATTTTCTTGGACTTATTCTTGGAAAGGTATTTGCAAATCAGCTTGCTATTAAATACTCAATTGGATCATTAATAACTACATGCCATTAATGTATCCATCATCATATCCCAATATAGTTTCCAGTAACCTTCATTTGCTGAGTGTTCATTTCATTAACTAGATTTATGTTGGTCAACATCACTGAATAGATATGATGAATTCTTTCTCTTCTTCTTGATGTGTAGGCAATGTTTGAAGGGATTCTGGTTGATATACCATTTGCAACATTTTTTTTGAGCAAGCTAAAGCAAAAGTAAGTTCTTCACTGTACCCTTTACTTTTGGTTCAAGTAATATGTAAAATGAAGTAATTCCCCATTCTCTTAGTTTTGTTAAATGTATATGGCTCTCCTAATTGTTTCATCTGAGACAACCGACGATAAAATGCACACGGGGCTATGGCAGTACTATGATATCTACGTTCTTTACATATAGTTAGAACAGGGAGATGGAAGAAAATAGTCAAGTTATAGGCTCACAGAATATCAATGATGAGTGGGGTGGTTTTACCAGTGTTAACATGATACAACACCCATATTTACTTGTCAAAGTAGATTGTTTTTAATCATCCTCTCCCTACACCATGCTTTTATTTGCATGTGCATCATGAGAAGTATTCTAATTAGCTTCTCCCTTCAGGCACAACTATTTGAATGATTTGCCTTCCTTGGATCCTGAATTGTATCGCCACCTTATTTTTCTTAAGGTTTGTTGCTTTCTCCATCTCCAACTGCATTTTTTTTGTAGTAATTTGGAAAAGTAGATGGTTTATAAGTTGAAACTGAATGGTAATCTCATTTTAGAAAAGAGATGTAAGCTCTTCATTGTCATTCTTTGCATGCATTTAAAATGGAAAGAGAAAACGACGCAGCTTTACTTTAGTACACATACACTAAGGCACACACACTAAGGCTGTGACACTTGAGCATTCATTTCAAAGCAATTATATTTTCTAATTAATTGAACTAGTTCTCTTTGCTAAGTGCAAAGCTTAACTTTATTTGTTCATCCACCAATAAACGGAAAAAACAGAATGGCTATTGCAATAGGTCAAAATTGGTAACTTTGCTGCTGATTGAAAAGAGTTGGGCCGGGTTGACCGAAGCACCTTTTTCCAGATTTTTATTTTAAAAGTGATTAGGGTGCCTAATATGCTTAACAAATTGTATGATTACATTAATGATAGATGTGTTTTGATATATTAATATGATTTGGGAAGTTTTATCGCTTAAATTGCATTTGGGATGACTTTCAACCCATTTATCTAGTTCCCTTTTGTGCTACCTTTTTTGATTTTATCCGTTTGGGATAAAACATAATCATCGGTCAATTCATAAGTAAATGGGTTGAAATTGCCATCTCTGTGCAATCGAAGCGGACCCTTATGTTGATTTCTTTTCTAAAGCATTGTGTTAAATCCCCATAGAAGCCACATGTTTCATCTTGTTTGTTTTACATTTACTGTTTGTGTCATGGGTAACAGCTCTTGAATGTATCTAGCTTTACATGGAAAACTTGCATTTGGCGTCAAAAATGAGATCAGCCTTAACTGACAGATCATGTGGATTTGTTATATCATCTGAACAACCTTTTGTGGGTATATTCTGCAGCGCTATGAAGGTGACTTGGCAGAATTAGAGTTGTATTTTGTAATTGTTAATAATGAATTTGGAGAACAAACATCAGAAGAACTGATCCCTGGTGGAAAGAATATACGAGTTGTGAATGACAATGTGATTACATTTATTCATCTTGTTGCCAATCATCGCCTCAATACTCAGGTTTCATTATGTTCTTCCGCTCTTTTTTTTATGTTGTATCACTATTTCTTGAGCTTCATGAATGTGCACCTTCTTTTCAGATACGTCTACAAAGTTCTCATTTCTTAAGAGGATTTCAGCAGCTCATACAGAAAGAGTGGATCGACATGTTTAATGAGCATGAACTTCAGGTCTTGTGATCTTTTCTTTAGCAAACAATAGGATATTCTTTCCTTTCATCCTGTATACTGTGGTCCTACTTCTAAACCTTCAGGCCCCGTTTGGTTCACAGAATTCTCAAGAATTGGAACTGGAAGTGGAAAATTTTCCATCCAAAATCATGTTTGGTTGGTCAACCGATGGAATTGGAATTGGAAAATTTTTCCTCATTCATTGGAATTCACATTCCTTCCACTTACCCATGGAATGTTTAACAATCCAATGGAATGTTCAAAATTAAAATTCCAATTTCACTCAAAATTGACCAACCAGACACGTTATTATTTTTAACAAGATTCCAATTCCAATTCCAATTCCATTTCCAATTCCTTTGCAAAACATTCTGCGAACCAAACGGCCCCTCATGGTGACAATTTTAATCCAGAATGGTTTGATTTGGGTTATTATAATCTCAAACAGGTCACATAAACTTTTTAGCTAAAAAGTGCCGAATGGTTCAAAGGGTTCGTAATGAATTGTAATTATAGTGCATACCGTCTATTAAATGAAAAAAAAAACAAATGTTTTATTGAGCCGGGGGTCTCTCTGGGCAGCCTCTGTATCCCACAGGATAGAGGGAAGGTCTGCTCTCATCTCACCCTCCCAAGATCATACTTATTGAGTGAGATTTTACTGGGTATGGTTTGTTTGTTTGTTTGGGTAAACCAACTGACTTGACATGTACTGTTCCAGAATATGATAGTAACGACCTCCTCATCTTGCCACATCTAGACAATATAATTTTTTTAGCAATGTCAGTTATACCGCAATGTGAAGGTGGCTTGTAGTTAATTTAGCAAGCTTAAAGTTATGGAATTATTAGCAAATAATATCTCATTCTCAAATTTCAGTTGGGTAGTTTCTTATTTAAAAGGGTCAAAGCAGGACCTCTTCTTTTGACAATGACAACCAATAATGTTGTTTGTTGTGTACTTTCATATATCCATATGTCATCTTTCTGTGACTTTATGTTGTATATGGTAGACTGGTAGTTCAAAGTTGTTCTGACACTTTCCAACTTTGTTTCCATTTAATGAATTTATTCATTCCATTTACTTGACGTTTATCTTCTACTTTTAACGTACTTTCTACAGCTTCTGATATCAGGATCAGTCGATGGATTCGATGTAGATGATCTTCGTTCAAATACGAATTATGCTGGTGGCTATCATCGTGTAAGTTAAGATGTTTTTCAAAATTTAATCTATCATCACTTTTCTTGGAAAATAATCATACATGCTATTTATCTCCATAGGAGCATTATGTCATTGACATGTTTTGGGAGATTCTCAAGAACTTTTCCTTGGAAAACCAACACAGGTTTTTAAAGTAAGCTCGACTTCTTTGAAATTTTTAGTATTTTCATCTCTTGTCACCGTTGAATGCTTTTAAAATTGCAATTATTAGTAAGTTTGTTTGTGTGCTTCAGTCAGATCTAATCAACGACATGGGCATCTTATATTACCTCTTTTCTGTGTTTATCTTTATTTGTTAACTAGTCCTCAAATTTCAATGCTTAAGATTGTCTACCTCCCTGCACCAAACATAGCTGTCATTGACTATTATAAATTATTTACCAGTTTGCATTGAAATCAATTTTAACTTGTTTCATGAATACTTAAACTCAAGGGGTTATAAACTGTGTTGCCAGGTTTGTGACTGGATGTTCAAGAGGACCTTTGCTAGGATTCAAGTACTTGGAACCATTATTTTGTATACAACGGTATGATGCCTCCCTTTGAGTGTGAAACTTATTGTGCTGTACTAAGTTTTGTTTATTGTATCATTGCTTTTACAGAGCTGCTGGTAGTGCCTCTGAAGAAGCTCTTGAGCGATTACCAACATCAGCAACTTGTATGAATCTGCTAAAGCTTCCTCCATACAAAAGGTTCATCATTGTTTTCTAATATGTTAAATATAACCATTGTGGCTGGTATACATGCTTTGTTGGAGGGTGGTTATAATTCCAAGTTTCCAACCCATTTATTAATTAATGGGTAGATTGGTTTTATTTTTAGTCTCAAGCGGGAAATTAAATTATTAGAAAAGTTTTTAATGCATACAGCCTCTTAAATGGTTCCGTATAAATAATTGGTGTGTTATTGTTTCAGTATTTGGATTTACATCAAACTTGTCATAATTTTCAAAAATGGACAAAAAAAGGTTTTAAACTCGATTGTTTTGACCCGTCACCAAACCTATCTATTTTACCACCTCTAGTCCTTTTGTGCATTCCTGCAAATTGCCATTTCTGTTATGAATTGGTAAACTTCATTCATCATATATTTGGAGTCATGTTATCTGTTTTAAGTATGTACACGTGAACATGTATTTCCTGATGATCCAGTAAAGAGCAAATGGAGCAGAAGCTGTTGTATGCTATAAATGCTGAAGCGGGATTTGATTTAAGTTGAACATAGTTTAGACCAAGCATGCCAAGAATGTAGTGTGGTAATCAAATTATAACCGAAAGGCCAGACTCATAGAAGCAGAAGGTAGATGAGATGTTGCATACTAAACTAAGGCGAATGCATGGGGGATTTGTACATAATACGATTACAGTCTTGCAGCTGCGATGTATACCATTTGCCAGAAAGAAAAAGAAAAAGAAAAGAGAAATCATTTGATAGTAGTTTTATGATTGGAGAAAAGAGGGTGGTTTGGTTGGTTTGTTTTTTAGATGGATTGTATTTCAATTTCTGATCCAAGCTCCCAGCCAATACTGATCTGATCTGATATTGTATTATCACTTTTCTTTGTTTTGGCATGCGCCTGTTGAGGAAACTTCGAATTTAATTTCTTTTGGTATATTGATGTTCTCACTCTAAAGTGTCACATAATAGTAATCAAGTTAAGGTTATGTAGAAAAGCATTGTGCCCTTCATTTGTTTATTACTTGAGACATGAAGTAGATTAGGTGTTATTAAAAAATGAATTACTTCATTGAAGGCCTAACCATTCTGACCTGTTTATTGATATCGGGTCATTGGTTGTGTGCTGTCATTGGCTCATACTCTCTACTGTGGGACGTTCAGGACTATCTAGTAAAACCAAGCAATACTATAAATATTGAGTACCTTTAACACAAAACAATTAGATGCAATATTAAAAATTTGACCTGTTGTAATTAGGTAGAATAAATTTTTTTCTCTCTAAACTTAACAATATAATAAATCACCCAATATTATATTTTAGTCTCCATATGCCTCTTCATTTGACAAGTTTACATTTGATCCTTTAAACAACTGACAACTCCTGTTTTATCTATTTATACCAGAACAATCCTACTAAGAAATGAACTACCTTTTTTTTTTAGGCTCTTTTTGATGTTTACATGCGGGCGTTAGCCATATTGCAGCTTTCGATATAATTATACCATGCATGAACCACCTGCGAAATAGTTTTATCAATTTGTTTATTTTCCAATATTTATATCGCGGGATTGTCACAATTGGGGAGAAATTAATTCTTGTAAACTTATTATAAGTTTTTCATACAGTAATAAATAAGTATCAAATTTCTATTCAAATTTTACACTTGTCGGATTTCAAGTTGTGGATGTTCGTAGTTTATCAGCTCAAAGTGCTTAATCTTATGGGTTCACATTTTTCGGAATAATTTAGTGTTATGAACTACTCCAACCGATTTCATCAACCACTTGTTCTTTCCATGTTATGCAAAACAATCAGCTTTAATATCTTTACACACTTCAATTGCTACGGAAGAGACTTTGAATCGTCAAGATGATATTGGAAGTTTTCGTGAATCTTTCAAGCCCATATGAGGCATTGACGGTTTATCAAGACCGTAGTAACCAACAAAGTGTGTGGTTCTCATCTCAGTTCACATGTGAAAAAGAACTTTTATTACTGGTAAAATGTTTTAACAAAAGTATATTAGATGGGGTGTCCATTTAAAGATTAAAAAAACACATGTTTTTATTATGTAGTTTGTTTGAATCTATTTTTATGCATGCTTAAGATGTTTAGTTTTATTGTAGCAGATTTTTAATTTTAATCGGAGAAACCAAATTAAAATGAAAAAGATTCAACAACAGAAGATACGCCACGTAATTTTACCATTTTTAACTTTTTATAATCTATTAACTTTAAGTTGTTGACCCATGAAATTTTCAAACGAGTTTGAATTTTTTTGTGTTTAGTTGTACATTATGTTAATTTTGACGCTTGGTTTTGGTTCGAGTGGGTCAATTAGTTCACATAATAAAAAGATTAAACAAAATTAAATTTCAAACACATAATAAAAATATGCCAATTGATAAAAAATAGCTAAATTAAGGATTTGTGATTGCCTAGAGTCGGGCTTAAGAGAGGGTGTAACCGTGGACAGATGGGTGACTAGTGTATGCGGCTTGACAGCGAGGTCCCAACAACAACTGGGTGATTGGGAGAATAGGACGACAACATCGATCGAACTTTTAGAAACGATCGAAAGAGTCCCTTCAATTGTTGCTATATTGTACTATTGAAAATTGTAAATGAATTATCTATTAATTATTAGGTTGATCGTTTAATGGCTAGGATACTCAAGTAAAAAATTAGTTATTAAATATATGGGCAATTGGATTTATTAGAATTAATGTAGCAAAACTATCTAAGTAGTTAATTGGTTTAAAAGACATTTACCTTATTATTAATCCACGATTAGATGAATAGTTATTGCTTGTGGGTTTTACTGGTCGTCACGTTTTTGCTATATAAAGGAGATTATTTTTCCACCATTTTATCCCTGTTTTTCACTTTCTCCTTCAGGTGACATCTGCATTCTTCCTTTGAAGATCATCTGGTATTTTGGTTCCATTCAACTTCTGCTCTTCGTTCTGCTCGGTGTGTGTATTTATTAAGTTATTGTTCTACCGATTGTATTGATTTTGATGTTAGCGGTCGGTGAATCATTCTTTTTTTCTTTTAAAATATGTGTTGATTAGCTTTTAATAGGTTTGTATGGTAAAAATTCTTAGGGGGTCAGTGTAAAAATTTTATTGATTTAAAAACTCTTTAGGGTCGCTGTTTGGGGATGAGCATTTGGTATCCAGTACCCGTACCGTACCGGTACCCAGCTGGTACCGAAAATATGTATAAGGTACCGGTACCGGTACCGGTACTTGAATTTTTTATATTTTAGGATCGGTACTGGCCGGTACCGGTACTTTATCCAAAAGTCTCGTATGGTACCGTATAAAAGCTAAATACAAATAGTCTATTTTAAAAAGGAGGGACAACATAGTGACCAAATCGAATATTAACTTTCTTTGATATTTTGAAACTTTTGATATTGGTATTGATTTTATTGGTATTTATTATTTTGGGGTGAAACTCATCACCATAAAGAAAAAAATTACTATTCTTTTTGGGACAGTGTTGCTTCACAACCAATGAGTGGTAAGCATGTGTGAAATTGTTGATATTTAAAATATATGGTCAAGTCTATGTACTACTTTTGTTAGACACGTGGATGCATTTTTTTTAATTTTTGTTTAGTTATTATAGACTTTTAGAGGTATTGGGTACCAAACATGTACAAGATAACGTATACAAAAACAGGTACTGGGTACCATAACCAAACATAAACCATGCATCAAGACTAAAAAATAATGTTGTGGATGTAACGGGTACCAAAGAGGTATCGGGTACCGAAATACTGGTACCGTACCGGTACCCATATACCAAAATCGGTATCGGTAACGGTACTCGTTTTTTATAAAATTCGGGACCGGGTACTTTCGGTATCGGTACCGGTTCGGTACAGGTACAGTACCGAGCTCATCCCTATCGCTGTCAACATTACATGGGGCTTTGGTGTCGAAATGTTTTGAGTTCGATTGGGATTATATCCTATAATATAAATTTTCATAAGTTTGCGAGCAGACCCCATGGTGACCACTTAGGTCCGCCCTTATCGACCGAACTAAACTAAGAACGCCACACTATCACGCATATGGACAGATCCTGGTGCTTGAGAGGGGTGGCATTCCATATGGCAAGTTATAAGAAAATGATTGAAATGCAACTTTTTGTCTTCTATCTTGAAATTAAAACAAATATATGAACCTATTATCATTATTTATAGAACATACATATGTGAATGTTATGGTCATCATGATGCTTGATTTATCTCTTGTTTTGCGTAGTGTTCGAGGAGGGTCTAATCTTGTCGCGATCTGATGTACACAACCTTACGTTTATACAAATTAGATATATGTTATTTAATCTACGCATGACAACAATATACGTAAGATGGAGCGGATCATTCTAGTGTGTAAGACACAATTTTAGTGGGAGAAGGGTAGTGGTGTGGTCAAAACTTAGTGAATCCCAATTCCCATATGGAAGTTGGAAAAACAAAGGTCATTGTAAAACTCAACACTGGAAGGTGTAAGTCCAACTACACCAACTATACAAACATTTTAATGTGTTATATTGATCCGTTGTAATAAGTTATATGTTATGTTTCATGACCCTAATGTTAAATTACATATTATTCATATATTAAAAGATAACTAATTTCCTCGTATCAAATCCTAGAGTTTTAGCGTTCTCTCTTCACATCCACTCAAAATAACACGTGAACCTACCATGAAACAAAGATTAATAGAATAAGCCGAACGCTACTTCAGTATGAATAAAAAGCTAAAGTAACACTAAAAAACACACACCCAAACTCGGTTTGTTCGTGAATGGCTTGAAGCACACTAATTTTTGACTCAAAAAATCCATTTGTAGTACGTCTTCAACTTAATGCTTTCATGTCTTGATATTCTCTGCTTCTTGAAGTCAACGCCCAGTTTCAAGAAATCATCTCAAGAATTGCCAACACTAAATTTCTTTACTTTGACTTTCGACCCTGCAACCAAAGGGTCAAGGCTACTTTCCTTTCTTGAGAAAAAAAAAAAAAAAAAAAAAACAAAGTCGCAAACTCTCAAAATCATTTACATCTGATATAAGTTGTTGGCCCGGATTGGTAACAAGCATTCGGATGAACATTTTTATTATATGGGAAAACTCTTAACAACGTCCTTCTTTATTATATTGATCAAACCATAAAAAAAATAGAAAGACATCTTAAACATCTATTTATACTAAACTTATAATATCCTAACTCAATTGGAAAAATATTAAATAATTGAATAAACAAATAAATTAACTCTTAGTCTAATACGAATTCAATTAAATAAAACAATAAATCTAATTACTATGACCCATTATATAAAATACACATGATATTTCTATGATCAATTATATAGAATTGCAACATATAGTTTTTTTTTTGTAACATTCGACTTCTGGTCCAATGATATGAGGGTGATGGTTATAGCTTGAGATTTTGTAGGTCTCAAGTTCAAAATCTAGAGGGTTTTCCCACAACGATGGGTTTCCTCCTTGATGGTGTTCTTGGGTGAGTAAGACCTGGAGCATTAAAATCAGTATGAACGGTTGAAATCCCGTCTCAGCAATGCTCGCTCGGGTATCGGGGATAGTTCCAGACGCCGCCAATTTTTTTTTTTGGTATGTGTCAGTTATGATCCTAAGAGCTTCTACAATTATATATCCTTGAAAGAAATTAAAGTTGGCGTGATGGACACAGGCCACGAACTTTGAAGAGAGTGTAAAATGTCCAGACATATCTGTGTATTTTCGTAGTAGCCAACAAATAATATTTTTCAAAGGGAAAGGAGAAGGGCAGTGCTTGGAGACTTCTATGGTTGCATATATGGACTGTTTGTGATAAACTATCGTCTTAAATAAAAATAACCACCCCGACACAAAGAATAAAAAAAGATAAGGGTCTTGTAGTAGTTTCTTATTTCTCGTCCTATGCTATTATTTCATAAACTATTTAGATTCGTAATTTTGCAAAGGTTCTAGATCTAAACTTTGAATTTGAACCGATCCTAACTCCAATCGAAGAACTAAACGTATCAAACTTTTGGATCGATGAAAATGAGTTTAAGGAGTTAATTTTAAGCTTCAGTTGTATAATCTGCTTATGAGAACTTCGGTGCCACTAAGAAGCTTTGAAGCTAGTGAAATCGTTGAGCGCGGGTGTTGTGACATTAGGGGTATATGAAGCGAGTTTGAATCAGGTCAAATTTCTTCGTCGTTTCAAGAAAAATAAAAGCTTCATGGAAGTTTAATGGTGAGAGGTGAGAGAAATTGATGAGAAAAAAATATTTTACATAAGAAAATGAATAAATACTATGTAGTATGAAAAGACCTCACATGTCCTTGCGTTAAAAGCTTGTAACAACAACAACAACACATGTACGGTGGCACTGTAGTCACCGACATAGTGTTTTAGTATAATTACTATTTTGGCCCCTAGGGTTAGAGCCATTTAACCCTATCGGCCCAAAAATGAATTTTTTGACATATCGACCCCTAACATTTCGTTTATTAACTCTTTTGGTCCCTGCCACTAATTCTGTTAACTTTTTTATGTTAAGTGTAAGGGCATTTTGGTTATTTTCACTTTAAGGGCTGCTTATGTAAATTTTAAAACTTTAGAGTTATTTGTTCATATTTTAAAATGATCATTCTATCCATGTAAATATTTATTAATAATTTTCATTATCATCATCATCCTCTAACACCATCATCACCAATCATCGACCATCACAACACCGCCGGCCACCGTCATATGCTGGTCATCGGCCATAACAATACCGCCAACCACCGTCATACGCTGTCGAAACCACAACCTGACCCATCATCTCATTTCACCATCATTAACCACCATAGGCAATGCCGACCGCAGGACCTGTCACCACTATTCACCATCAACTACCATAGTCATCACTCAGATCTGCAAAACTAACACAATAAAGCCGTATCTAATCACCACCATCATCATACCACCCTAACCACTATCTGAACCACTGATGACCACCATCGCACCGGGGGGTGGAGAGATTACAGTGGCGGTGGCGGTGAAGAACGATGGCGGCGGCGATGGAAACTCATGAGAGAGGTAGCGTCAACAGTGGTGGTGGTGGTGTGTGCTGTCGGAGTTGGTGACAGTAAAGAATGGTGGTGGCGGAGATGTGTTGGCTGATGGATGTGGAGACGGAGAAGGGTAACGGTAATGGTGGATTACTCAGATCTAGGGGACATGATGTATGTGTATAAAGAGAGAGGTGCGGCGGTGGCGTTGGTTTGCCGGCGGCGGCGTGCCGACAATGTTGGATTCTTTATGCCCAAGACACATAGAACATTGATGTGGTTAGTACGTTATGATCCAAGTCGGGTCATACCCAATAACAAGCTTAGCAAACACCAATTAATATTTAATTGAAAATATGATCATGCAATTAAATAATTACACCAATTTAGAAAATGGGTTTTCTAAATAAATTGTATATGAGATGGAACAACTTATAAGGATATTTTGTTCATGAGTATTATTTGTAATGTTTTTTAAGTTAGTTAAATAACATCAAATAATAATATAGTGTATGAGTTATACAATTAAAAGGTTAATTATATAACTCAATTAGTGACTTAATTCAATTAAAATGGGTGATTAAAATTAGGGGGAAACCCAATTTTGAAGGGCCATTCGGCCGCCCCCTCTTTATGGGGTTGTTTTATTTCATGTCTTGAAAATAGACACTCTTGGTGAGTCACACACTCAATCTCTCTCTCTCATACATGCAAAGGACCAAGAACAAGACATTTTCTCTCCATTTTTGAAGAAGAACAAGCTGAAAAATCGGTTTTTAGCAGCCTTCTTGGTTCGGTTTTGGTGTTCAAATCCTAACAAAAGGGTCTTTGCTTGATGCTTGTGGGTATGGACGCTTGAGGACACCTCTCCTTGGTGTTTTGGTCGTTCAAGAGCCTCATTTTCTTCATCTATTTCACGTTTTTCAGCAGCTCTACAAAAGGTAGCATTATGGGTAATGTTTGGTTGTTATTTCTTCTTGATAGCTAGTCCATTCACATATATTTGATCCCTATGTTCTTGGGTTTGTTGTTGTTATGTAATAAGCCTTAATTTTCCGTTTACGAAACATTATATTAAGGTTTGATTCCGCTGCGTTTTTCATGTTTAAATTTGATGAGGATCAAGATCCACAAGCCGATACCCGTTTGGTTGGCACTAGCAATCAACAAGAGGTTGTTGATGATGATCAAGAGGTTGATCAATACACACAAAAAGTTTGCAGATCTGGTAGAGTTAGCATTCCACCTGAAAGATATGGATTTTTCATGAATGGATGCTATGTGGTTGACTCCAATGAGCCAACTACATACCATGATGCAATGTCCAATTCGGATTGTGACAAATGGCTGGAAGCCATGAACGTAGAGATACAATCCATGTATGACAACCAAGTTTGGGAATTGGTTGACCCTCCACTTAACTCCAAACCGGTTGGATGCAAGTGAGTTTTCAAGAAGAAAACAGATATGCATGAAAACTTGGATACTTACAAAGCAAGACCTGTAGCAAAAGGTTTCACTCAAACTCAAGGGGCTGATTATGATGAAACCTTCTCGCCTGTGGTAATGCTAAAGTCAATTAGGATATTATTTGCCATAGCTGCATATTATGACTATGAGATTTGGCAAATGGATGTCAAAACCGCTTTTCTTAATGGACATCTCGAAGAGACTGTCCATATGGTTCAGCTTGATGGTTTTGTCGATCCACAACATCCTAATAAAGTATGCAAGTTAAAGAGATCAATCTATGGATTGAAACAAGCATCGAGAAGTTGGAATCAACGTTTTGATGAAGAGATCAAGAAATTTGGTTTCATCAAGAACGCTGACGAGGCTTGTGTATATAAGAAAGCTAGTGAGAGCATAATTACATTCTTAGTATTGTATGTTGATGACATACTACTTTTTGGAAATGATATTCCAACCATGAAAGGTGTTAAAACCTGGCTTGGAAGTTGTTTTTCCATAAAAGATCTCGGTGAAGCCGACTATATTTTGGGAATAAAGATCTATAGGGATAGATCGAGGCCGTTGATAACCAAAGTGCATATATTGATAAAATCTTGAAAAGGTTCAAGATGGAAAACTCTAAGATAGGTATTATACCTATTCAAATAGGGACAATATTGAGTACATCTCAATGTCCAAGCTCAAAGGATGAGCAAGATCAAATGAAGGACATCCCATATGCGTCTGCTATAGAATCCATCATGTATGCGATGATATGCACTAGACCGGACGTGGCATGCGCGTTAAGCATGACAAGCAGATATCAGCAGAATCCAGGTAATAGCCATTGGATGGATATTAAAAGTATATTGAAATACCTTAGGAGGACTAAGGATATGTTTCTAATATACGGGTCTGGTGAAGAGGAACTCGTTGTAAAAGGTTACACGGATGCGAGCTTCCAAACTGATCTAGATGATTCTCGATCACAATCGGGGTATGTCTTCATTATGAATGGAGGAGCAATGTCCTAGAAGAGTTCAAAACAAGACGTGGTAGCATTGTCCACTACAGAATCCGAATACATAGCCGCCTCATTAGCAGCTCAGAAAGCTGCATGGATAAAGAAATTTATCGCCGATCTAGGGGTGGTCTCTACCATTCAAGACCCCCTAGAAATCTTTTGTGATAACGAGGGTCCGATTGCACAAATCAAGGAACCCCGTGCACATCAAAAGACTAGACACATTGAGCGGAGATTCAGCTACATAAGGGATGAAGTTGAAAAGGGAAAGATATGTATTCGTAAAGTTCATACCGATCAAAACATTGCGGAAAGGGCAAAGCATGAAAGTCATACTTGTGCCTTAGGACTTCAATAGTGATTGGAATTGATCTGTTTAGTATTTAAAAGTTTGGAACAATGTAATATTTAACTCTTTCATATATTTGTGATATTCTGAGTTATGTTCCTTTTAGCATGTATACATCCATGAATATGTTTATTATTCTAAATGTCCGTAGTCGGTCATGTTTGTGGGAACAAATATGAACGTAAGACTATTATGAACATGGATTGGTGGATATTCATAAGGCATGAATATAGAGCAATTGGTTGCTGCCAAAGTTCATAGATATTTGTGGGATACAAATATTGGACTGACCCGCGTCTCAAATTTTACTACATGGAATCTTCTTGATTGATCATAAGTAAATTTGAGTAAAGGCGAATATCATTTGGTATCCTCCGACCTGAGATACATATTGGTTTTGATATTCACCAAAGTGTTATACCTTGAGCTAGTTCTTCACTGCTCTGAAATAATGGACAGTACATAAGGCTATGTTCAGGTGTGACACGAGGTGATTGTGAGAAACGTATGTAGTCAAGATGGAATTTGTTCCTCTTATTCGTTGAGAGCAAGATGTCTAAGGCCTAATCAAGTTAAATCAACAAGGAATGATCATTCTGTGTCCTTGGATTTAACATGACATCTGTAACAAAAGGATAAATGATTGATTCACCTAAATCATTTCAAGTTGGATACTTGAAGGGGATGATGTTATTGAATGGCTTTTAGTCATGCGTATTAAGGGTAGTAAACCGTTGTTAGGCGGTATTTACTGCTTGCATCAATCTTCTATGGATCTTGTGCAAGTGGGAGATTGTTGGATTCTTTATGCCCAAGACACATAGAACATTAATGTGGTTAGTACGTTATGATCCAAGTCGGGTCATACCCAATAACAAGCTTAGCAAACACCAATTAATATTTAATTGATGATATGATCGTGCAATTAAATAATTACACCAATTTAGAAAATGAGTTTTCTAAATAAATTGTATATGAGATGGAACAACTTATAAGGATATTTTGCTCATGAGTATTATTTGTAATGTTATTTAGTTAGTTAAATAACATCAAATAATAATATAGAGTGTATGAGTTATACAATTAAAAGATTAATCATATAACTCAATTAGTGACTTAATTCAATTAAAATGGGTGATTAAAATTGGGGGGAAAACCCAATTTTGAAGGGCCATTCGGCCGCCCCCTCTTTGTGGGGTTGTTTTATTTCATGTCTTGAAACTAGACACTCTTGGTGAGTCACACACTCAATCTCTCTCTCTCTCATACATGCAAAGGACCAAGAACAAGACATTTTCTCTCCATTCTTGAAGAAGAACAAGCTGAAAAATTGGTTTTCAGCAGCCTTCTTGGTTCGGTTTTGGTGTTCAAATCCTAACAAAAGGGTCTTTGCTTGATGCTTGTGGGTATGGAAGCTTGAGGACACCTCTCCTTGGTGTTTTGGTTGTTCAAGAGCCTCATTCTCTTCATCTATTTCACGTTTTTCAGCAGCTCTACAAAGGTAGCATTATGGGTAATGTTTGGTTGTTATTTCTTCTTGATAGCTAGTCCATTCACATATATTTGATCCTATGTTCTTGGGTTTGTTGTTGTTATGTAATAAGCCTTAATTTTCCGTTTACAAAACATTATATTAAGGTTTGATTCCACTGCGTTTTTCATGTTTAAATGGTTAAACATGGTCCAACAAACCCAACAGACAATGCTTCCGTTTGCACGGAGAAGACGATGGGTAAGGGATGGGGTGGGTTGGGTTTTGAAATATCTATGGTGGTGGTTGTATTTGTAATTTTAAAAATATGCATAAATAACCCTAAAGCTTTAAACTTTACATATACAGCCCTTAAAGTGAAAATGACTGAAATGCCCTTACACTTAACTGAAAAAAGTTAACAGAGTTAGTGTCAGGGGCCAAAAGAGTTAAGAAACGCAACGTTAAGGGTTTATATGGCAAAAGATTTTTTTGGGCCAATAGGGTTAAATGGCCATAACCCTAGGGGCCAAATAGTAATTTACTCAACTATTTATTTGTTTTAGTTATTAGACGCTATTTTAAGTTGAACCAACCATCTATCTTAGCTATAGCGTTTGCCAAGCCTCACTACCTTTTCTGGGAACACTTTGGCGCTAAATGAATAATACATCCAACCAAAGAAAACATCAGCGTTCAGCAGCCTTTAATCGATACCATTTGCCAAACTCAATTTGGACCACTAGCCTTTATATGAAGTTGATGCTCATAAGAAAGGACATAGGGCACATTTTAACCTTCAAGGGAAGTTCAGTTATCATCACCTATAATATCCATACCTTGTAGATATTAAAAAAAGCAATTTTCCCTTCTAGAATCCGTACTATATAGATATTAAGTAACTAATTTGTTATATTAGAATATCTACACACTAATTACATATACATGTATTTTAAAAAATTAAACTCTTAACATCTTGGACAAACAAAAAAAAAAAAAAAAAAAAACACGCCTTACAACCACAATGTCACCTTAAGGAGAAGTAAGTAATTTCTTAGTGTGCAATCAAATAAAACAGAATAATTCAAATTCCGTTTCACATATTCATATGAACCTACACGCTTTAAGTAAACAAAGATGATAGTATAATCAGCAACAGCGATAAATCAATTCATGATTCTACAGGTAATTTTTTTAAAAAACAACAGTCAATATTTGGTCAACAAGCCCTTGAGTCAAATAAAGTCTATGGGCTCGACAGGTTTAGTTTATTCAGTTATAAAGCAAGTGAAATGGCATGTCTCTAAACTGCATGATGAGACCGGGGTGCAGAGCGAGAGCACTTCTTGCGTCCATGTTTTCCTCCTAGACCACACACACAGTTCTCAAGAAGCTGATAATCCTCTTCCCAAAACAACTTTGATGCCATATCAGGGTTCTCCAATAACTTCTTGGAGGTTAGGAATCCTGCGATTGTCCATGTTTGATAAAGTCGAGATTGCTTCCCAATGAACCTTCCATATCTTGTGTCATAATATTCAGGCCATTTATCTGAAGAAAGCCTCTTCTCAGCTATATCAATTGCTTTTCTTGCAAGTTCAGGCCTCTTCATCTTGATGCAAGCAAGAGTGAACTGAGATAAATAGGAACAAAGATGTGTGAATGCCCAATATCTACTTACTATTTCAGGCCTATTTAATTATGAAAAGATCGATTTGTTTCTATATCAGATCAAACCTCTAAATTAATAATATAACCGAAAGGTAAACAAATCAAAAGTCCCCAAATGTACTCCTGAAATCACTCAAATCACAATATTGAAGTGATTGCCACATATTTACTATTTCAGGCCCATTTTATTATGAAAGGGCAGGATCCAATAGATAATTTAAGAAAAACTAAAAGGTAAACGGGAAAATTCCTTCAGATTGTACTATTAATGCCTGAAACCACTTAAATAATATTATCAAAGTAATGCATCAAGATATGAACAAGTGAAAGATTGCTGTAGCATTATTTTGAAGATTGAAACAATTTGTATCAGATTTGACTTATAAATCTAAGTTCCATTATGTTATTGTACATATGCAAGGAAGAATACCTGCCAAAGGAGTGTAGGCCAGGATCCACCATTGTGGTATGACCAAGGGCTGCAAAAACAAAAACCCCTTAGTTAGAGTTATCATCAATACACCATCCCATTCCACTATCAGTGGTGATGATTTCAACCCATTAACTTGTTAATGAGTTAATTTGGGTTATAGATATTGTTTTTGGATTAAAAGTTTTCCAAAGTGTTTTGTAATGCATTACAACGACCTAAATTTAAGAATATACTACAGATATAATTTTTGGAATGATACATAAAGAATTATTTACAATTCATATATTAGAATAATGAACAAAAAGTGTTGGCACGTTGCACTAGAAAAAAGACCTATTTCAAACCCAACCCATGTTGATCAGTTACTCAGCCCGCCCATTTAGATACATATGTGTAATGTAAGAGCAGGTTGTGTAATATGGAGAATAATGAATTCAAGCAAAGCATCGTACGTGTTCTTAGGATCACTTCCTGTGATTATACGCCATTCTTCATTGTCGAGTGCAGGGTAACAGATCTTTAGAGGCATGTTTGCCACAAGATCATCCCATTTCTCTTCAATCAAGTTCAATATCCCATCATTTTGTTTAGGGGAACCCAATGAAGAAACAATGGCCCACAGATTACCAAGAGTGAAGAACCTAAAATCCATGTGAGCCGGTTGTAAGTTGCCAATAAGATAGCCACCAGATTCTGGAAACCAGTCTACCAACCAAGACGGGATCTGTTCTGGATAGATGTTGAATTTGTTGATGGCATCAGTAGAGTATTCCTCTGTTGGTAACGGTAGATTTCGTTAATCTTTTTCATATCGACCCAATAGTATTCACGAATGTGAAACACAGAGCACTAAGTCGGTTGTTGATGGCTGTTACTAAATCCTTTGTTGTGTCATTCACGCTCACCATCTCTCGTGAGCACCGTAGTGCTGAGTAAAATAGAGCCTGTAAGCCATCAGTTAATGCTATCAAGCTTTTTATAACAATGGAAATGAGCAACGACTCAACGAGGTAATTTTGGATTTCAATTTTAACAACATTATGGTGAATCAAGACTCAAGAGGCAATAAAGCTAAAGTACAGACATCACAATTCAATTATTCCAACTTTTGTCTTGCCAAATTAAAAATCTTAAAAAGGAGATATCTGCTAAATGACCAATACTATATTTTCTTTTTAAAATCTTTACTTAATACAGTAAAAAGCAGTTCAATCTTCAAAATCCTGCTAAAAATGTGGCATATTTCACATTCAAACTTTCTTTTAACCAAATACACTACTTTTACATTTCTTTAAAAAGGCTTACTTGAATTCAAGAGGATGCCCATGAATACCCATCCTTCTATCAATCATGCAGGATCCATCAGTCACCAACAGAGTCGGAAACATGTCAAATCCATCAGCCAAGCACAATTTGAGTATCAATCGTATTCCTGTTTGAACATCAACCCTCTCTTGCAGAGTGTAGTCACCGGGCCCATAAGCTCTCAACAATATAATCCACCACAAACCTGGTTAACATGCCAACTTGAATATTGTACCAAAAGAAAATCCTAAATTCATAGCTACTGTTACTATTAGGGTCTGGTAAGCAGTAACTTACCAGAATCAACTGGTGCTACACGCCCAATAGCTGATTCACCAAAATCAGGATCAAGAACATCCTCAAATTCCCCAGGTCTTCCATCAAGTGGCACACTTCGAACTTTAAAGCTAGCTGGCATCAACCCTTGACCAGGGCTGTGGCAATCAACCGTCTTTTCCCAACTCTGTAAACATATAAAATGTCAAACTTGATATTTGATTCAACTAAGACAGTCAAGAAAATTATTATACCAACTGCATATCGTTAGAAAAAGGTATGGATAACACAATTCATATAATCATGAGTGGGAGAAAGATTAACAAATCTTATTTTTTGATGTGGTTTTCAATGACATTAATTGCAGGAAGTTAAGACCATAAATAAATAACAAACTCTGCTATTGGTACATGATTAATGCATACAGGCAATAAGCCAATAACTGAAAACATACACACCACAACTAGAGGTGGCAGTTCCCGATACCACGAGACAAAATAAATCAAGTTTTGGGTTGGCATACTAACCTCTTGAAAAATAAGTATGTGCTTGTGTGGACCTGGACCGTTTAGTTAAACAAGTCGACCCACTAACCTTTTTTGACCTGTTTAACCTATATTTTACAACCTACCAACCCAATTAACACGTTTATAACATAATTATTTCCTGCTAAGCATTTTACACATTAAGAAAAATGGGTTAAATGGGTCATCTTTGGTGCACACGATTTTAAGTGTGTGCGGGTTAGGATTGATGTTTTTGACTTAAATAAAATGGTTCTAAATCTATATCTTCTTTAAACACATATTAACAAACAAGATAACTAAGTAGATGCAAGCCATATTTCAAAGTACCAAACAAGCTCTAAAAAAACATTAGGTTACAAGTTCAAGTCTCTTAGAAGATCCCAAAAGTCTACATGTTTGGGTTGTTTTTACGTCTAAAACAAGAAGCCAAGAAATTTGAGGTACCAAACAAGCTGTAAAAAAACATTACTACATTAGGTTACAAGTTCAAGTCTCTTCAAAAATCCAAAAGACCTAACTTTTTTTAATTACGTTTAAAACAAGAAGCCGAGGAACATTGATAAAAAGAACAGGCAATTAAGCGATTACCTGCAATTGAAGAGTGTGGAGCAAAAAGTTCTTGACAATATCTCCTTCTCCATTGAGCAAGAATGCAAGTGCGGAAGGAACAAAATCACGTATAAAGACCTGATCATAGTTCAGTGGCAGCTTATCAGCTGGATCAGTTGCTGCAATAGTTCCAACCGGAGATCCACAGTAATTCACAATTGACCCTCTAAGCAATGTCCATGCTTCTTTATCAATCACAGACTCCTTTCTATCTGCAGACTCTATATTTACATCTGAACGACTATTATTTAACACAGTATCATCATTTTCCTTTTTCGTTTTGGCTTCCTCAATCACCAAAGGCTTCACATTCAAACCCCCTTGAATGTAAATTCTTTCCCAGCTTGTCTCACCGACATGGGATTCAACTGAAGTTGAATGATTCCTATAATCCGAGGCCACTTTAGATACAAGCCTACTGAATCTCCTATCATACACTCCCAATTGACAACCATTCAATAAAACCCTAGGCTGTCTTCCCCACTTCGAAGCAGAAGCAGAAAAACCCTTCTGATTCGAGTCAGCAACATCTCTAAACCCTAACTTTGGATCAATGGCACCTCCTGTACACCCTAGAACTACACTGTTATAAGAATGAATCACCCGGGAAACACGAGATTTCGGCAAATTGATGACAGCTGAACGACTAGAAATGGGGATTTGAAAACCAAAAACCGATGACCTCTTATAACTAACTAAGATCCTACGGCACGATGGCTTCATTGTGGATATTCCTACACAACTACAACTAACCATTTTCCAGTGCTATATAGGTTTAACAACGAAAATCTGATACCCGTATTTACCAGATCTACAAATATAAACCCTAGATCTGTTGATCTCAGAAAAAGATAGAATCAACAGAGGTTGGTTATATATGAAATGAAGTTTGTGTATATATACAGAAGATGATGGAAGAAATGCTGGGAATTTATATATAGGAAAGAGGATATTTGACTTACACAATTGATGAATGATTTGATTGATTGTGATCCGAAATGGTGATTTGTGTTGGTGTTTGTGCGTGTGATTTGTGTTTGTGTTTGTGTTGGTGTTGAAATGGATGAAATGAAGGTAGCTTAAAAGGGGAGATTTGAAGGGTTATATATAGACGAGCGGAGCGGAGCGCAGAAACAAGATATTTCCAGGAAATGAGATTACAAGGACACGACATTTGAGATAGAGCACTTTACCACGGCTCGTCGCACGTGTTTTTTTCTCTTTTCTTTTCTTTTTTCTTTTTCTTTTTTTTTTCTAATTTTTATATTTATATTTTCCTTTCATTCTAGAGTAATATTACTGTTAGTGTTATGTTTCATTTTCCTTTTATATCATGTCCTTTTCTATTTTTGTAGGGGTGTAGAACCGGTTCGAACTGGACAAAACAAACTGGAACCGGTTGAAACTGGAAAACTGATAGCCTAGATATGAAAACTGGAACCGAACCTTATGCTAACTTAATCGGTTTGGCTCTTAACCGGGTAAACTGGTTCTGGCTTTGTTGAAAAATTAGCAAGGAATCAGTTTTGTTTAAGAACTTAAATAGGGATGATAAATAAAAACAAGCAAATCAATATTCATATAAAACTACAATTTGGATACGCACACTATAGTAAAAAAGATTGACTTATATAGAAAAGGGCGTCATAGAAGTTGCTACATTAACAAAACCAATAAAACATCCAACAATCCAAAGTGACCTACAAATCATTCGGTATGAATATGTGATAGTGTGCATCTAGTCAGAATTGTTTTTCTTATTTGTGAAGGTTTGGAAGTTAATGGTGTATTGGAGTTTAAGTAGAAGATATGATTAAAAGCCTTTTAGGTTAAGAATTTATAAATCTTGTTTCATAAATAGTTGTTTTTTCTAATCATCTTTTGACAAAAGCTGAACTACTTTCTGTTGTCATCTATGAATACTCACCAACTTAAATGAGCTGGTGAAAAGGTCCATACTTTTGTCAGCTATAGATTAAGATCTTTGTCTGTAACTTTCTACTCTTTTATTTTTATTCTTTCTTTAATATATTAGGATGTGAGTTATGGCATGTCATAGTCACAAGTCAAAATGCAATCTACCTTTTGACTTTACATTGATCTTGTTGTCTAGATTAGTGTTTCTAGCTGACTTTCTAAGTATGGCCGGTTGTATGATGTAGTATAAAAGTTTTCAAGTACTTCTATCTTTATGTATGCTTTGTAAAACTTGTAAAAGAGTTTGAGAGCAATATACATCTCTTGAAAATCAATATTATCTTGTTCTTGTTCTGTCTCACTTACTTGTGTTCTTAGTATCATAACAAACTTAGTTCCCTATTTGATCTGTTAAGTGTTCTAAGTCTCTCCTCATTGTGAAACTGTTGCATTGACCCCTTCATTGGTCATGCAATTAGTATCAGAGCATTTTAGGCTCTTGATTGTAAAATCTCACCATCTTAAATCATTCAATTTCACAAACACTTAACAACTCAAATGGCAGCTCTTACCAAGGCTGATATGGAAACCGGTACCCTAACAAAATCTCCACTGATCACCCCTGATGACTTTGATACTTGGTGCCAAAGAATGAAAGGCTTCATCAAGTTTCAAGATAGTTGGATGTGGGGATCTATTGTCTCAGGAGCTCATGTACCATGCACCACTTCAACTGCTGGTGGTGGTGGTATGATGCCAAAGGAAGTGGCTGACTACTCAGAGGAAGACTGGAAGAAAATTGATATAGATCAGAAGGTCATGACCGCTCTCCAAACTGCTCTTCCAATCTCTATCTACAGAAGCTTCAAGAAGTGCAAGATTGCAAAGCAACTATGGGATGCATTGAAGCTTATGAATGAGGGGTCTAATGAAGCAAACGAAAACAAGAAAGATCTCTTGAAGTAACACTTTAAGAACTTCACCTACAAGACAGGTGAAACCATGACTCAACAATACTTCAGGTATGTTAAGATTATGGATGCTTAAATGGATGTTGGAGTAACCCTTGAGAATAGGGACATTATGAGGAAGTTCACGTCCTCTCTTCCTAGACAATGGACACACTATTATGTGGTCATTAAAAGAACTAAAACCCCAAGGCCCTTACTCTCATAGAGTTGTATGGTATTTGTCACACCCCAACCTTGACGGCGGAATCGTCGAGATGTAAGGGTTAAGATTGTTCACAGCCACATAACGCTATCTTTAAATGAAAATTATTATCATAAGTTTTAAAATTGCCAATTACAATCATAAGTCTCAACATGAAATAAACCAAACATAAATTAAAATAATTCAAGACAATTTATTTATTATTCTAGGTCCAAATCCTAGATTTGAGCAACTTCAAAAGATAACTTCAAGCTTGAGCATTTCCTGAAACATGTTAAAAATAAAGGTCAACTATGAAAGTTGGTGAGTTTCCAAGGGTTTAATATACATAAATATATCAAAAGGTTACAAGTAGCAATTCATGTCAAAGGTTATGAGTTATGCAAGTTTAGAACACATATAGCTACAATCAAACCTCGACCAAGATTAAGATTACAAGTTTATAACGATTGGCTAAGTGTACTTGGTTCCCATGATGAACAAGTCATACGTCATCAGGAGCCGGCAATACATCGGCTTTAGCATCAAATAGGCTTGTCAAGCCCATAGATCTATGACGTCACCAGGCTAGCAATAGTTAATGATTGTTAACATATAATGTATCTCATATAAAGCTCATATAACACAAATAACCATGACAAAACATAAGTATGAATTGCAAGTGCATTACAAGTATAAAACGTTTACAAGTGTAAGTTAATAAGTTTAACATGTTTCACCCCAAAATGGTATGAAATAATATAAAAAGTGGCAAGAAAACTCACATGAACAATAAGTATATAACGGAGATTAATAAGAATAATAAACGTCGTTCCAAACGTAAACCTTCACAAGGTACCTATATACATATATTTACAAGATTTAACGTCTAAGTATAGGTTTAACGAATTAATTGAGGTCTAGGGTTCAATTTGGTATTTGGCGTATTCTTGTAAGTGCATCAAATGATAAAATCCAATAATATACTATTTATGTATTTTAAAGAAAATAACATTGAATCATTTATAATAATTAATAAAGTTTAAGTATAAAATTTGAATAATTAGTTAAAATAATCATGATTTAAACGATATTAATTTAAAGAAAATGTTTGGACAAATAATAATTTATTAATTATTATTTACAATTCATTTTATAAAATAAATTATCCAAGAGTAACCATTGTTAAAATATTTTATTAAAAAGATATATAATTATTTAAATTTAGAAAAATTACAAAAAATATAGTGGTGTCTTTAAAAATATTTAAAAGTCATTTTTATATTTATAAAAAATTACTATAAATTAATTAAGGCTAAAAAGCCTTTAAAAATTACATGAAGGTGCCCGGGTTCGAACCCGGGACCTCATGATGAATGTGCAAAAGTCTAAACCAGTGAACCAGGGCCGTGGCCTTGGTATCACTTGCTTTTAAAAACTTAAAACCCATATAACAAAAAGCCCCAAATCCTTAGAACCCTAGAATCGGTTAAAGCCAAATTGAACCCCAATTTGATTATGTAAATGGAATTAACATTGAGGCTTTTAATTCCCAAGTAAAACCGAGCATGTGTGTGTGTTCAATTACCCGAAAGATGTTTGCAATCGATGTTAAAAGTTGAAGAAACAATCGCGACCAAGGTTGGGTAGAGTTCATGATGCAAACGTTGATATTATCCAAATTCGTTGCACAGGAAGCTTCTATGAGACTCGATGATTGAAAACCCTCTATCAATTTCTGAATTTGAGGTCCAGATGATGGTGTTCAAATAGTTGCAGGTCGCGATGAAAGTGGGTGATCAAATTCGATGTTGGTGCTTGTTTTAGGAGAAATTGGGAGTTGTGAACATTTAGGATTACTTAGATGATTGTTTAGGTTAGTTTAATTAGATTATTATTAGGTTATTGCTCAAATGGCTCTATGGTTAAAGAGGAACTTCGGTTTCGTGTTTGAATGCCCATAACAATCCTTAAAATCGAATTAAAGTGTAGTAATAGGTTCGATCCATGTTCATGAAGCGGTTGGGAACGGTTGGGGTTCGATTTTTATGCGTTTTATTTGGTTTTGGAACTCGCCAGAGTATGGCCGGAAAAACAAGGGTGAAGGGGTAAAATTAGGTTGGGTTTAAAATTTACAATTTTAGTCCCTTAGGTTTTCATTTTATTATTTTATGCCTTAAACTACTATTTTAAGTTTCAAACTTGACACAAAGACCCCTTCAACTTAATGGAACTTTAAGTTTTAATATTATTCCAACTTGTTAACCATTTAACTTTTATAAATTATTATTTCTATATTATTATTATTATTTTTTATTTTATTTTATTGTAAATTAAGGTAGGACTTATAATAATAAACAAAAGTTATAATTACAAATATTATTATTATATATTATTATTATTTTATATTATTATTATTATTATTATGGTTATTAGTATTATTATTACTATTATTATTATTATTATTATTATTATTATTATTATTATTATTCTTATTATTATTATTATTATTATTATTTATTTATTTATTTAATTAATTAATTTAAAAACTTTTAAATTAACAAAGAATAAAGCATGAATAGCCCACAAAGTTTCATAAATGACATAAATATCTTTACAAGAACATAATAAAGGTAACTTTTAATCTAACAAAAAATACGAGATGTTACAGTCTCCCCAACTTATAAGAATTTCGTCCCAAAATTTAGAATGAAACTATACGAACAAAAACGGGTACTTCTTCTTCATATACTCCTCATGCTCCCAATTAAACTCAGCTCCATGCTTATTCTCCCATCGAACCTTGACGATTGGGATAGTTGTGGTTCTAGTCTTCTTCATAATACGATCCAGGATTTCAACGGGTTTCTCAACAAAGTGTAATGACTCGTCAATCTGGATGTCGTCCAACGGAACATGCAAACTTCCGTCAGCCAAACACTTTCTCAAATTTGAGACATGGAAAACCGGATGAACTCCACTAAGGTCGGAAGGTAGTTCCAGTTTGTAAGCCACTTTCCCGATCCTTTTCAGAATATTGAAAGGTCCTACAAATCTTGGAGCTAGTTTGCCCTTCTTCCCAAAGCGAACAACGCCCTTCCATGGTAGGACTTTAAGAAGAACCATATCCCACAACTTGGAATTCCAATGGCTTACGTCGCTTATCGGCATAGCTCTTTTGTCGACTTCTTGCCAGTTCAAGGTTCTTGCAAATTATGGAGACTTTGTCGGTCGTTTCTTGTATGAGTTCAGGACCAGTGATGAAGTTTTCACCAATGTCGGTCCAGCAGATCGGTGAACGGCATTTACGACCAGAAAGCGCTTCGAAAGGTGCCATCTTGATACTCGAGTGGTAACTATTGTGTAAGGATTCCTATAAGTCTGATGCCGCCAAAACACCCAATGTCTATCTGCATGCATGCACTGAAGAACAGAAGTAGAAATGCTTCGAAAGTTTTACACCATGCACTAGAAATATTCTAAGTGTAAAATCTTCCGAAGCCAAGACCAACATCTTTCGAAGCGAAAAGTGAAGTCTTCCGAAGCTTCAAAGACAAATTCTCCGAAGCCAAAGAGTGAAGACAGATTTCTCCCGAAGACTCTTAGAGATATGCCTTCTTTCTGATGTACTTTACCATAAAGTTGGACCACCTTTCCGCTACTACTCTGTAAAGTCACCAACTTACATGAGTTGGTGAAAAGTCCATGCTTTTGGTAACTGTACATTAAGGTCTTGAGTCCATGCTTTCTACTTTATGTACTTTTATCCTTTTTGTAATATATTAGGATGTGAGCTATGGCATGTCCTAGTCACTAGTCAAAAGGCAAATCTGCCTTTTGACTCTACATTTGATTTTGTAGTTGTCTAGTCATTTGTATCCAGCTAGCTTTCAAAGTATGGCTAGCTGTAGGATGTAGTATATGTATCTCAAGTACTTGTAACTTTCCTTTATGCTTGTAATATTTGTAATAGAACTTGAGAAGCAATATACAGCATTCTTGAAAACCAATTACTTGTGTTGTTTGCCATCTTGTTCTGTCTTATCTTTACTTGTGTTCTTAGCATCTTTAACTAAAGTTAACCAGTTCCCTATTTGATCTGTTAAGTGTGCTAAGTAACTCTCCTCTTTGTGTTGTTGTGTTGTAAGTGCTTACCCTTCACCGTTCCTGCATTTGGTATCAGAGCATTTCAGACTCTTGATATAAGATCTCACCATCTTAAGATCCGTCACACACACAAAATACTTAACAACTCAAATGGCAGCTATTACCAAAGCTGATATGGAAACTGGAACTATGACAAAGTCTCCACTGATCACTCCTGAAGACTTTGATACTTGGTGTCAAAGAATGGAAGGCTTCATCAAGTCTCAAAACTCCAGGATGTGGGACTCTGTTGTTGAAGGACCTTACATACCAAGCACCACTTCTGCTACTGGTGGTGGTATGATTCCTAAGGCTGTGGCTGATTACTCTGAATAAGACATGAAGAGAATAGACATTGATCAGAAAGCCATGACAGCCCTTCAAACTGCTCTTCCAAACTCCATCTATAGAGGCTTCAAGAAGTACAAAAACTTCCAAGCAACTATGGGAAGCACTGAAGCTGATGTATGAGGGGTCTACTAAAGCAAAGGAGAACAAGAAGGATCTCCTGAAGCAACAGTTTGAAAACTTCACCTTTAAGGTAGGTGAAACCATGACTCAATAATACTTCAGGTATGTTGAGATTGTGGATACTCTAATGGATGTTGGAGTAACTCTTGAGAACAGGGACATTGTAAGGAAGTTTATGTCCTCTCTTCCTAGACAATGGACACATTACTATGTTGTTATCAAGAGGACTGAGAACCTTCAGACTCTTACTCTGACAGAGTTGTATGGTATTCTTAGTGGCTACCAGATGGAGATGAATATGCAAAACTCATTTGGTAACTCTAGCAATTAATTGAGTTCAGCCCTTCATGTGGTTGAAAGGGAAAGTATTGAGCCACAACATCATCTTATATGCTACCTTGACAACTCACAAAAGGGCCCTTTCATCACCTTCCCAGAGACTCCAACGGAAAGCTACACTCAAGAAAGTCCTTTCCAAGAGACAAGTTCTTCTCATGCCGTTGTCTCTGCTGATGAAACCTCAGGTAACTTTCTCTTCACCCTTGAAGATTTGGACTGTATCCATCCAGATGATGTGGAGTACATGGAGATAGTCCAGCAGATGGCTCTTCTCACTCATAGAGCCAAGAAGTTCTACAAGAGGACAGGGAGAAAGTTTCCAAGCAATGCAACCAGTGTAAAGTTTGGGCTGGATAAAAGCAAAGTGAAGTGTTACAAGTGTAACCAGATGGAACACTTTGCAAGGGAGTGTAAGGCACCAAGGACAAATGGTGGCCAAGCACAAACCAGACCAAACTACACTAAGAAATCCCCCCAGAATGAGAAGCCAAAGCAGCAAGCTGCAGTTGCTGTTGAAGAAGGAGGCTTTGACTGGAGCTTTTAGGTAGAAGATGCATCTCCAAACCAAGCACTCATGGCAGACCACGATGAAGCCAAGGTATTGGAACATCTTTGTACTCCTGAATACATTGCTAAAGTTAATAGATACAGATCATATAACTTAGAAATGAGATCTGATCTTGAGTCCTTAAATATCTTAAAAGCTGATTTTAAAAGAGCTGAAAATGATAAACTAAATATAGAGGACTTAGAGAAAACCATTTCACCTCTTAAACATGAGCATACAAACTACAGGACTTAGATCAAAGACCTAATTACTAAGTTAACTGAAGAAAAATAAGCTTGTGATCAGCAAAGCCAAGGCAGAAAAATGTGTTCTTGAAGAAGAGACCTTCAAGAACATAATATCCTCATCCTTACATGCAAAAGTTTGTTATCAAAATAAGCAGGGACTAGGATCTTGTGAAATAGCTCCTCCACACACAATCTTGTCTGTAAGATCTCCTAGGTGTGGAACTTGTGAAGATGAGCTTCCCCTCATAGATCATGTGAGTGAGAGAGGATGAAGAGGAGATGGTGGAGAATAGCTCTGAGAAGAGTGAATAAGAGCATTCTAAGAAGGGTCACCATCCCTTTGAGGAGAGCAAAGCTGTTGGGATGACCAAGTCAAGGAGAAAGAACTTGATCAGGAAGCCAAAAGAAAGTCCAAAAAGGCTCAAGAGATTAATGCCACCTTTAATTCTGCATAGAAACAAGTCTTCATCTCTGCAGGATTTGAAGTGGTGAAGGTTGAAGACACTAACTTGAACTCCATCAACAAGAGCTCTAGTTCATGTCCAAATCATCCCATCATAAAGAAGAAGGCTGATCAGTTGTGCACCACTGCTGTACAACCTGAACCATCCAGCTCCAAAGGTAGTTCTATGCCACAAGAACTGCCACAACATCTGCAAAGATGAAGATGGAGAAGGAAAGTGATCAAGTTCAGCCTTGTTCATAAAGAAAAACTCCTAGAAGGAAGAAAATGGACTGTGTTATGTGTTGGAGTACTTCTCATCTTGCTAAGGATTGTGTTTACAATCCAAAGAGTACTCTCCACATTACCAAGAAAGAAACTTCAACGAGTTTGGAAGAGAAGAAGCAAGCTTTGGAAGTAAAATCTGTTTCCTTTGGAAGCTCCAAAATGAAGAAGAAGACAAGTGGAAACTTGCCTTCGGAAGAAAATTTGGTCTCGGAAGAAAGGAATACTTCCGAAGCACTGAAGCCTGCTGCAGTGAAAGCACGATCTTCCGAAGGTCCAGTCATCAAAACTTCCGAAGTCATCAAAACTTCCGAAGTATTAAAGGTCAAGTTTAAGCTTCCAAAGGTGGTGTGGAAGTCAAAGAAAGACCAAGTGGCTGAAATTTCTTCATCAACATCAGCAAATGATACTTCTAGCATGACTATAAGATCAAGTACTGTTGCATTGTCTTCAACTTCTTTTGATAAGCCCAAGACCAATGAGGCTTGGGTTTCCAAATGTAACTAACCATCTCTTTTGTGCAGGAACAACTCAAGACAAATAGAAATGTATGGATCATTGACAGTGGTTGTTCCAGGCACATGACAGGCAATAGGTCACTACTCCAGAAGTTTGAAAGAATTGATGGAGGACCAAATGCTTTTGGAGGAGATGCAGGAGGTTACATTACAGGAAGGGGCAAGGTCACAAATGGTAAGCTCAACATTGAGAAGGTAAACTTTGTCAAAGAGCTTGGGTACAATCTTTTGAGTGTATCCTAATTTTGTGATAAGAGTCATAACATGCTCTTCACTGAGCATGAGTGCATTGTTCTCAGGCCCGGGGTGGTCATGGTCATTCCTCATGAGCACATCCTGCTCAGAGCCCGAAGAAAGGGAACATGTACAAGATGGACTTGTAAGAAACATCTCCCTCGGAGAAGTTTCATGCTTTCTGTTTAAAGCAAATAATGATGAATCTTTCCTTGGTGCCATGCAAAAAATG
>JACVEC010000184.1:0-27994 GCA_025215565.1 Flaveria ramosissima | reverse complement strand
GGGATGTGTGGAGGCTGTGAGGTTCCAGGGTTGGACTTGGGAGCCTTGCATTCCCTTGCAAAATGGCCAAGCTGGTTACAGTTGTAACACTTAGCTTGCTCTTGTCAAACCCAAACTTGCTAGTGATTGGGTTTTGAGGGAATTGCCTTCCAGTTCTCTTAAAGAACTTCTTCGCTCTGTAGGTAAGGAGAGCCATTTGCTGGACAATGTCCACATACTCTATGTCATCTGGACTGAAGCACTCAAGATCATCAAAGCAAAACTGATGATCATTGGAGTGTCCACTCCCTGAGACAAACACACAGCCCTCCTGAAAGGAGCTTTGCTGAGCTTGATGAGACCTTGGAGTCTCAGGGAATGTGATATAAGGCCCAGATGAACAAGATGGCTGCTGGGTGTATGACAGGTACTGCTGAGATCGGGAGATACCTGAGCCTTCAGCAACCATTAAAGCGTTGCTAGCAGGAAGGCTCAAGGGTCTGCTTGCTTGGTGACCCTTCTTACTTTCCATTTCCAAACGGTATCCATCAAGGATCCCATAAAGTTCAGTCATGGTGAGAGTGTTTAAATTCTCTGTTCTCTTAATGGAGACACAGTAGAAAGTCCACTCATTGGGTAGAGCACTCATGAACTTTCTGGTAAGGTCTCTAAGTTCTTGAGTGATTCCCACAGATTGGAGGGAGGAGATAAGATCCATATACCTGAAATATTGCTGGCTAAAGGTTTCTCCAGCAACATAGGTGAAGTTCTCAAACTGCTGCTTCAGTGAGTCCTTCTTTGAATCATTAGAGCTCGAGTACATTTGAGCAAGTGCATCAAAGAGTTCTTTGGCTGACTTACAATGCTCAAACCCCACCATGATGGAGTTTGGGATTGCAGTCATGAGAACAGTCATAGCATTGCTATCTATGTCAAGCTTCTTCCTGTCTTCATCGGAGTAGTCTTCAATAGCCTTCTCGATCATGGCACCGTTTCCACCAGCAACTTTTGGCTTGTACGGGCCATTAACGACGGACTGTCACATCTTGCTATCCTGGTATCTGATGAAGCCTTCCATTCTTCTGCTCCAAGACCTGAAGTTTTCAGGATCGATGATGGGAGCTTTGGTCATCGTTCCCATTTCAACTTCAGATTTGATGAGGGCCATTTTTGAGTGAGGTATAAGGAGGAGTGAAAAACTGGTTGATTAGGATGGTAAGATCTCACAATCAAGAGCCTAAAAAGCTCTGATACCAATTGCAGGATCGGGTTTTGTCACTTAACACTTGTATTTCTCTCAAACTCACTTATAATATCACTCAAACAAGATGAAGCAATGCGTTTAACAAGAGTTGATAATAATAATAAGTAATCAAAGCAATAAGCAGGAGTATTTTCAAGGTACTTGTATATATTACTTCTCAACTCAAGATTACAAGACACTTACAAGCATAGAACATGAGTTACAATGAGAAACTATATATACTAGATCCTACAGCCGGTTATACTTGATACCAGCTGGAAACCTACGACTAAAGCATATACTACAATGCTATAGTTAAGGTATCTTAGATAAAGTATTATCTAAGATATGGTAGTCATGACATGTCCATGACTTACCTTTTGTCACCAACTAAAGATGGCAACTGTACTTAACATAAAAAGGTAAACAATAGATTAAAGTATGGTCAACTACATGGCTTTTGAGAAAAAGCCATGCAGTATCTCAGAGATTTGCAGCGGACTGTCAGACAGACCATACTTATGTCTACTGGATAATAGAAGTGTCTTCCGAAGGTTAACTGGCTTTGGAAGAACAAGTTCTTCCGAAGCGACTTATACTTCGGAAGATGCTTCTATGCTTCCGAGGCTTTAATGACTTCTTTATACTTCGAAAGTTGACTTCAAAACTTTGTCTTCAAGTCTTGATTCTTCGGAAGTAACTTCTTTATCTTCGGAAGTTGGAGTTTTCCTTCGGAAGTGTATTTTACACTTAGACTTCGGAAAAGCTCCTTCTTCCTTCGGAAGTCCCACACTTGGCTTCGGAAGTCCTTTGTATGTTGTACACAAAATCTTCTAAGTGATATGGGTTTTGGTTGCAACAGCCTCTCTTGATCCAACAATATATATGTATATACATACATATATAATATATATATATATATAATATATATAATATATATATATATATATATATATATATATTATATATATATATATAGATATATATATGTAGATATATATATATATGTAGATATATATATATATATATATATATGTTATATATATATGTATATATATATGTATGTATATGTATATATACATGTATATATATGTATGTATATGTATATATACATGTATATATGTATATATATGTATGTATATATATACACTCATCACTCAATGTTCATATCTAATTTTTTCTAAAACATTCATGTAATTATATTATAGTTTTTATTACCACAACTATATATATATATGTGTGTGTGTGTGTGTGTGTATATATATATATATGTATATATATACACTTATTTGTATAAAAAAGTTATGAGTACAAATATCTATAAAAGCATCTTCTAAAATTGTTGTTGAAGTGTGCTATTCGAATAGCATTAATGGAACAAAGTCTTATTGATATAATATATAAAAATATCACATTGAATATATATATTTTTATAGTAAATAGTATTAGGAAAATAAAGAAATAAGTTTATAATATACATATTTGTAAGAGATTTATTTTTTAAGAGTAATGATTAAACAACCTAATACTTTTATGTTACTAAAATTTTAGTTTGAGAAAATCATATTGTTTTGTTTTATTGGTTTAATATTTTGTTATATATTTCTTTCATCAGACTCACGCATGTATTTTCAATGCGTTATAACTATTTTATTTTAGTATAATTGCTTTATTAGTTATATTACTTAGTATCCTTAGAACAAAACTTAAAGAATGACACTAACTAACGAAATCTTAGATAATGTCTTATTGGAGTATTATATTGCTAGATCAGGTAAGGGGTTGTTTGGTAACTTTTGAATGATTAAGTGCTAAACCAATAAAAGGTCTGAACCATTAAGTGCTGAATAATTAAAAGGTATGAACCATTATGAGCTAGTATATCATTTAACTATTTAAAGGCAAATGTCTGACCAATTCAGATAAGAGATATTAACCATTCAGCACTAAAAATTTTAACCATTCAGGATTAGTGTAATATTTAACTATTCAGAGACAAATATTTGAAACATTCAGACATTACTCGTTAAACAAACACTTTGAATCATTAAGTGTTAAACCATTCAGACATCTAAACCAATAAGAAGCTTAATAAGATGCTACCAATATCCCCTAATTCTTTTACTTTGCATATTGCTTAGAGCATCAACTATACAATGGGCCATTCTTATCATTGACAGGACCTAAAAGGTCAACCAATCCTGCGGTGTAGTTTATTTTTAAATGTAACGTATATTACGCTTTTAGAACTGATATTCAAGATTTTTACTCATAAGAAATATCATTTTTATAAATGAAAAACAAAGCATAAACCAAACAAATGAGTATCAAATTCATTACTAAATGGTATATTATCTTTTCATGGTCATCGCTGCCTCAAAAACTTCCTAACTTTTAGTCTTACCAATTGCAATGATAACTAGACAAGTTATTGTAGAACATTTGAAATCAAATTTTAAAAATCTGAGAGTCGTGAATATCATTTTCAGATTAAAGTTATTTGATGGTTCACTTGAATAAATCAAACGGATATAACTCATACGAGATTAAAAAAATAGTATGTTGTGTTGTATGATTTTCGTGAACCAAAAGAAAGAATAGAAAATGACAAATATCTTTCGAAATCAATATTTGCAGGGAAGGGGGAAAACTGTCGGTGGCAGTTTTCATATCAAAATATTACACTTTTTTAACCTCAATTTTCAAATGTGAAATTTTAATAAAATCAAATTTCCGTGCGTTTTTTATAAAGCAACATTTACCAAAATAAAAAAAATTTATGCGCTGAACTGACAGTTCAACCCCAGCCAGGGCCTCTGCCCCTGGACCCCGCCAAAGGCTATCGCTCCTTGGATCCCGCTCTCAGGGGCGCTGCCCTCTTAGAACCCACATTGTTTAGGGGCTTCGCCCCTAATAAGGTTTTCAATTTCAAAGATCACAATAAACTCAAACAATTATGTACTCCACACCTCTCGACTTGTTTGATAGATATTATGATCAAACTGGTCGTTAGTTAATCCAATTACACTAAAATATCTAACATTTATCATTAATTTTGTGACCTAATTCGACACAAACAAACAACTCAAACGTCAACTTAATAGACACTTTAGCACCAAAGAAAACAATTCAAGTGAAAGATCTAGGGTACACTACTACCTATGGCCATCCAAGGGCAACATGCTTAGCGGCTCATTACGGCCAATGTGAAAAAAAGACAAGAAGAAAAGAACATGACGTCTGTGGGGACAAACACCCATGAATAGAGACTGTGAGAGGGAGAAGGGGAGTAGCATGAAATTCATCTATTAAGATGGGATGGGAATTCATGCTTGTAAGAATAAGCAACGTTGCCATTAAAGAGAGATGATGGCATTCTTAAGCCATTTTGACGATTCTCAAATCCTAAGTAGAGTTTATGTGGACAACATAAAAAACAAAATTATGCTTTTAAGTATTTTAATTTATTAGAATTGTTTAGGTTCAGGAAAGATATTTACTAAATAATATGTTTTTATCTAAATTGTATAAAAGTAAGAAACATTATTACAATCGTCTTTTAATAGATCATATTTCAATTATATTTCCTTAAAATATTGTATCAAAGAAATAAAAATACGAAAGATGATAACAGAAACATGATGTAGAGCAATGAGTAGAAGAGTTGACTCAAATCAAAGCTTCTTTTTTGAGTAACAATGATTCCTACGATGGCATCTCCATCACTCCTCTTTCGGTAGACCTACGTTATTATACCCTTCCATATGAATCGACTTTTTTATGTATTATTAATTATTTAGAGTTGCGTCTAGTTTTCTCTTAATAGTTTGACAAAAATAATCATCTATCTTAAAATATTAAAAATATCAATCAACCTTTAAAATTTTATTTATTGTTTTAATTTCAGTCTAAAATTTTATTAGTTGTTTCAACTTTAAAATAATAAAATTTTTTGACTGAAATAGAAAAAGCTTATAAAAATTTAAAGGTAAATTAATGTTTTTAATCTTTTGTAGGAAAATAGTTACTTTTGTCAAACCTAAGGGAGCATAATTAATATTAACTCGATTATTATTTTGTTCATAAAAAGCTGGTGATAACGGTTTTACTTTCGAGATTGTTTGTATTATTATTTTTATTATAAAATTGACTTCCAATAATTAGTTAGTAATTTTAGACTTGCCAATTTTAAAATGTAGTTGTTTTGACTGTTGTGTCTTTCTTGAATCAGATATCCTCCTCTGTCATCTTTGGTTTGTCTTGTTTGGACTCCACTTTCGAGTTTGAACCCCACTTTCGAGTTTGAACCAGCGTGGATCTAGAAGCAAAAGCCCCCGCAAATCACAAGTTCTTCCTCAAAAACATGTGTGTTCTTTCTCTTACTCTCTTTTGTACTCGTATGCATAACACATACAAAAAGTATATACTCATACAAGATAATAGTCATCTATCTATTATAACAAATGACGTTTTTATAATTGACACTTGTATAATTTCAGACCTTATGATTCTCAATTTTCTCACTTATTTCTTCTATTAAATAATAACATTAATCAATAATGATATTATTTAATTTTTTTAATTAAAAATAGTTTTAATAAATTAAGAAAGAGATTTTTATATAATTTCTAAAGAAACATATTTTTATAAAATAAGAAGTTTTTCTATTACATTAAACTTGTTTTATATATAGGAAAATTTTTAAAACTGTTGTTTTTCAAAATTAAATTTTTTACAAACCACAATAATTTAAATTTGAAGTTATAATAAGAAAATTTTCAAAATTGAGCTTTTTTAGAACGGTTTGACTTGGATCAAAATGTTTAATAGTTATAGCCTTTATTTATACGTAATGTGAATAATATCTTATCTAAAATATAATTTTATAATTAATAAATTTCATTACTAACTATTTCATATTTAATTTATTTAACTCGTATAATACATGGGATACTAACAACCTACTTTTTATATAAAATTGGCTTTAAACCGAAGGGAATTTGATCGTTTATTAATATGATGCGCAAAGTGCAATACATATGGATTGAATGCCAGACATGATCAAATATCTTATGAAAGAAATACAATAGTAATCATTATTTTCATAAAATGTTACATTACAAAAGATGGTATATACTTTCCCTAGAACAAAATATCAAAAGAGAAAAAAAGAAAATAAAAAGAAAAAATATCAAAAGAGAAATAAGTAAATAAAAAGATAATCACCTTCGAGTTACAAAATTATACTCAAATATCCAAATAGAAAAAGTGATAGATAGTCAAATTAAACTAAAAAATGAATAATTGCAAGAGCATCAATATTTTTTGCATTAAAAGCAAGATGATTACGTGACAGAGTAACCATCTCTTTTCTTTCTACCTCTATGTTTAGTTGACGTTAGGTGAATATATTTATACGGTTCTCATATTATTTTACTAAAAATTAAACACGCCCTTAGAAAATCATTAGATAAAAGTTAAATGTAGGTAAATCTGCTTTTATAAAACAAATTATATTTGTTATATGTTATCTTTCATACTTATTTTGCCACATGAGTATAGCAAGTCAACCATTTAATAATAATATTATATTCTAATGATGTTATTAATATCCTTTTAGAATCACAAAACAGGTTTTTATAATAAATTAATAGCATTTTTTTTTATTACATAAAGTAATAAAAAAATTTTATAAAGTTTTTGATTACATAGAAATTTTTAAAAATGACATTATAATAAATTAGTTGTTTAAGAAGCAGAATATTTAAGAAAATATTTTTTATAAGTAATTTCAATCATATCTTATCTCAAATAATTATGTTATAATTTCTAAATGTTACTTACTTACTTATTAACTGTAATATTGTTATTCAGTTAATATGAACTTAGGATAGCATTATTTATCCAATGTAAAGAAAAAAATAAATATAAACGTAAAACTAGAAATTATTCAATTCTTAGTTTATATCTAAGCACAATTGAGGACCAATTACCAAATGTATATCAATGAAAATGGGCCGGTCCATATGATTTGGGTCATTCCCCATCACCATGATTTTATAATTTATTAGACTCACAAAGGCCCAATCGGTCTAACCAATTAACCGAGTGTCTAAAACTGAATTTTGAACGCCAAAATGTGGTTTATAAAAACCATTTTTTAATCAAAAAATGTGTTAAATCGATATATTAGATATCCTGCGATTATATTCGTATATTAGTTATTTGTTGACAGATCTGGGTATTGTAGGGATCGAATACGCTGATGATTTATATTCATATATGATGCGTAATCTCATCATTAGTTAAGAAAGGACAAACACAAATTAATCAAGAACATAAAGAAATTTCACTATATATTAGTTATGAAAAATTAGGATTACATATCATCAAATACATGTTACTTGTAGGTTTGACACTGCTGAATGAGGCTAACAATTATATTTTTTTTACTAACTTACATCGGAATCTCTAAGTCAAAAAAATAAAACAAAGTCTTCCTTGATCCTTCGCAACTAAGATAGTAAGCTACGCAACTAAGCTTTGAGCCTTGTAAGCGACTTAAACTTGTAACTTATTATTGAACCTTCGTGAGTGACGATGTAACCTTCACATGTAACTCGCCTTTGGCAAACTCAGATGTTTCACAACTGATTGTTGCTTTGCATCCTAGTTGCCTTGGTTAATTAACAAGTTCTGAGAAAGTGATGATAACCTAAGCAAGTAGTCATTTCCTCCATAAGTTCTTATAGGCTTCAAATCTGTTTTATGACTCCGCAAATGACTTGCCGCTACAACTAACTCATAGCCTCCATAAGTATTTTGACTTAAATAACAAGTAGTACCTCCGCATGTGGTTATAACATCCGCATGTGGAGACACGTAGACAATATTGAGATTCTTATAACTGATTATACCTCCGCATGTGGATATACTTTGACACATAGCTTACGTAAGAATGTACTTCCACAAAATATAATGCATTCGCAAGTATTCCTTAGAACAAAATAATGAGATCTTCTGAAGTTTATCTGTATAAGTTTTAGTAAATTTTATTGCTTTAAATGTCCAACATTTGTAAAACTCAAAATATATAAACATAAAATAGTAACCCAAGTCAATCCTTTGATTTGAAACTGAAGTATATTTAACTTTCAAAATTATAACACGTCTAAAATTACTTGAATTTTGTCTATTTTTTACTGGAAATTTGGATCATTCTAAATTGAAGTGCATAATGGTTGTTTATATAAAGTCTTGTCTCATCATCTTTATCTAGAATGGCACACATATCTCTACTCTTGACACATCGACTCTTGCAATTGAACTATAACAATTTTTAAACTACTCCATACCAGAATTTAAATCATATTTTCTTCAAACACTTTTTATATTATCACTGTATTATCAACCAAATGAAATTTTCATTTTTAAAGTCTTGACACATTATCATCTTTCCTGAATCAATCCTTGTACTTGAGTAAAAAAATGTTGTTCAAGTGATAAACATAATTTCTTCGAATCATCCCACTTATAAAGAAAAGCATGAGAGAATATTAGCCAAAAATTCCAATAAAAAATTGTGAATCCAAGGATCGTCAACAGGAATTATCAGTGTGAATTGATGTCAAGTCAACTTTAGCGGAAATAACGTTGATTTGGTTTAATTGAATTTAAGCAACTTTCAATGTCAATGAAATATCAAGAACACACAACACAAAACACAATTAAAGATTACTTAATGTTTTATTATAATGTGTTGAAGATTACAAAAGAATGAAACAATGAATGCTATGCTGTTGTATATGTTATGATGATCGAAAGACTTTTGATGATTGTTGTAATGCTATTGCTGTTCTCAATCAATCAATCGTCTATGTTCAATCGTACTTGAATCGAAACCTAGGATCCATATTTATAGACAGATGTTTCAGTTATAGGAAACACCGGATCTCTTGGGATTTGATTTGTTTCTGATAAGGAATCATCGGATTTCTCGGGATTCGTATAACCGCCTTGTTGACTTGTTGACTTGTTGACTTGTAACACTTGTATTATACAAGTGTTTGGACTCCGCAGAAATATTGTCTTCCGCAGATGTTTTGTTCTTCCGCAGCATTTCTTGAACACTTGGAACTCCAGTTGATTTTGTTCATCCGTAGATGATCTTCGGATGTTTTGTTACTTGTAAGATATATATCTACGGAAGAATGATATGTTCATCCGTAGATGTTTCTTACACTTGGTCAATTTCAATAATTGATCAAGTATTATGTTTGTACCTGCAGCCATACATACATCAACACATATAAATGGGTTAACCTATATATTTAATGCATACATAATGATGAAATACAAAAGTTCATTACAAATATTAATTCAAGTACTAAGCCTATACATAATGACTAGATCTACTGATTCTAGACCTAACAATACTCCCCCTTAGGCTTAGCTACTTGTACTCATTCCTTCAAAACTGCAAGATCTTTGATTCTAGCGATCATCTTGTTGTAGAAGTAGGAGACAGCAGTCTTCTGATCATCATACTTATAATTGATCTTCATCTTGCTCATCATCTTCAAAGTCTCATAACTAATTCCCAGAACATCTTCTTCTGTAGTGAGTGTGTCTAGCACCTTGTTGTTATTCACCACTTCTAGCTCATCTTGTTCTGTTATTCTTAGTTCTGTTACTTCATCAAATGTTGTTCCTTTCAGTAGTCCAGCATTAAATCTTCTTCTTTTATATGCTTTGGCATGAAGTTTGTCTACTACTTGAATCACATGAACATGTAGAAATAGATCATTTTGTGCTTGTTCATCAGACAGCTTGGGAAAGAATTTGTCATTTAAGTATGAGGTGTAGCTGGGATGGAGCAGTTTGATTTCCACAGGATCAAAGATTCTGATCTTTTCAGCTTTCTTGTTCTCAGCATTTCTTAGTAGGACCAACTCTTTTGTCTTTTCTACATATCCCCATTCAGTGATTGGGTATGTGAATTGAGTCCCTTCAATACATTTAAGAGCTGCTTTGTTTCTGTTGTTGTAGCCAATCCTCTTCAAGAATTCATCATCTACATGTTCTGAGGCATTGGACTTGTATCTTTTGAGCCCTTTGATTCTCTTCTGATGTTCTATATCTTCTCTTTTAGCTTCAATCAGCACATCATCTTTAAACTTTGTCTTTAACTTTCCCACTAGAGTTGAGAAGTCTCTTCCTCTAGGGTGAATTGGATAATTGCTGATGATTAAACTTTGAAGGTCTCTGATGTCATTCTCTGGCAGACTCACCACTGAGAGTACATCATGGAAGTATTCAACTCTTCCAGATGTTCTTTTAATAACAGCACAATCCCAGTCTGGATCATATTTCCAGGCCATGATCTTGTTTTCTTCCGAGATGATATATCATCGTAAGTTGTATTAGAGTGGACTTTTGCTCAGTTATTTCTCTAACTGCAGTCCAAGTGGCCATACTTTTCCGGGGATGACTTCCTTGGCTCTCTAATCAATTTCTCTTTTCCTTTGTGCTGATCTTTAGGTTCAACAGTTATGGGTTCAGCAGGGAGTTTGCTTTGTTGTTCATAAGATGGATGTGGAGCTTCAGTTCTGAATTTTACCCCAGTATCTAGCTCAACCTTCATTACATGCTCCATCATCCTTCTGAGTTCTCCTACTGTTCTTCCTTTAAGCTCATGAGGCTTGTAGTTATGTCCTTGTAACCAGCAAGTCATGTTGTATTTGCTCAGCTTGGCTGTGTCACAGTGTCCCAACTCCTTCTTTATGTTTTGAATTGATTGAAAGGTGCTGAATGCTTCATAATCACAGTTTGGAATCATGAAGCTGGCAAGCTCAAACTCTTTCAACAAGTTCTTCATCTCTGTCATGTTTAGTCTTTCAACCATGTCATAAGGGAAACCATGGTTTATAAGTGTCATGAACATGGTTGATTCAGGCCTCTCTTCAAGTATGTCACTTGTAGTCAGAAGATCATCAGCCTTTGAGACTTCTTGTTTAGGAGGAGAGTCTTCTTTGATTAATTCTTCCCACTCTTTATCACTTTCATCTTTCTGTTCAGTGATGGGCTTCTCAGCAGATAAGTCTATTAAGGGGGTGTGTTCAGGAGAAGTCAGCATTTGTTTCTTTGAAATACTTTCATAAGTGGTCGGCTTCTTCTCAGTAGTACCAAGGTACTTTCTTTTCCTTGAGTACAAGATCATTTCTTTAGATCCCTCAGGACTTTGTCTTGTTTGAGCAGTTGAGGCCTTATCATGAGATTCCAATGAACTGATTTTCAGTTTAAGTTGCTCAATTTCTTCCTCTTTTCTCTTTATGATGTTTGACTGAGCTGTCATAGTGCCAGATGCTTGTTCAAGTCTTTTCATGACCTTTTCTTTCTCTTTCTTCTCAGACTCTGCTGATTCTTTAAGCTCAGCTTCCTTGTCTAGCAGAGCATCAATAACTTCTTTATCACTTTGAGCATCTTCTCTCAGTCTCTTTATTCTTGCTTGCTGACTTATCAATTCTTCATCCTTTTCTTTTATTATGCCCTTCAGCTCTTGTATTCTTGCCTTTCTTTATTTGATTTGACCACAAGTTTGTTGTACTCAGCCACCAGATAACTTTTGCTCACAGGAATGTCATTATCACTCAGATCATCTTCATTATAAGCAATCACATCAACCTGATCTGCTTCTGTATCTCTTTCCTGATGCTGAGACTCAATCTCATCTTCTTTTACTTCCTCATGATCAACACTTGCTGAGCTTGACTTTGGTTCAGTGGCTTGATCTTCATGCTCTTGAAGAGTTTGTTGTTGTTGCTGATCAATCACTGGAGAAACTTGTTCAGTTTCATTTGAATGCGCAGGGGATTCAGTCTTAGATAATGACAGTTTGACTGTACTTGCTTCTGAGACTAATTCTGTCTCTCCAGTGTAGATACTCTCAGTATCTGAATTTGGAAGTTGTTGGTAGAGTTGCATCTGAGGCTGAATTGGTGATTGGGTTTGAATGGGAGATATTGGTTCAGTATTTTGACTGGCAGGAGATTGAGCTTGGGGTGTTGTTGTTGTTGTGGTGATAGATTGAGGATTGGAGAGATAGGTTCTATAGTTTGGCTGGCTGGTGATTGTGTTTGGGGTGTTTGTTGTTGTTGTGGTGATCCTTCTGGTGATGGAGTGTCTTGAGCAGAGCTGGTAGCAGAGCTCTCATCCTCATCTTCCCAAACTAGCTCTTGAGGTATGTCTGCATTAGCATCAATCACATGAGCAAACATGTCTATGTCTTCTCCTTCATATCTCCCTGAGATTTTGTTCAGCACAGATCTGCCAAGGTGTGCTTGGATAAACACACCACCCTCCACAGTTGTTCCAGGCAGGTCTGCATTAATGATGAGCTGAATGAATCTTGGAAACATATACATCTTATCAGCCTTCTGTACTCTGATGTGATCACACAAACAGTTAAAGATATACTTTGAGTAGTTGTAGGTCCTTCCCTCAAAGATGCCAATAATACCAGATGATATATGTCTAGAAAATCTATCAAGCCCAGATTTTCTGTTTGACATACACTTCAGATAAGTGTGACACAAAAATCTGTATGGTTTGCAGAGTCTTCCCTTCTTGATTTCTCCCTTTTCAAAGTCTCCATCATATCCCATTAGAAGAAAAACCTTTTCTATGTATTCATTATCAAATACATCGGGGTGTCCTGCTTCAACATCTCCCAGTTCTAATACCCTTCTTATTGTTTGTTCGTCTATTCTCAGCCTTCGATTCCTTACTTCTGCAATAATTCCTTCATCATCTTCTTCTATACGCGCAGAATTCCAGAAATCACTGATATGCGATCGATAAATCGTTGGCTCTGCAGATAATGCATAGAAAACCCTTGATCTTCTCAAATATCTCATAATTTCTTGACATCCTTCTGACACAGGATCATCAGGGTTCAAGAAAGCACACACATTATGCTCTTTTGCAAATCGTTGATCCATCTGTTCATAAGAAAAGACTTCGTTAGAATCACATTATTGATATAAGAATACGAACAGTTGAGAGATGAAACAGGAATCAACTTGTTCATTTTTGATGATTACGACATGTTTTACCTTAATAAACGCTGATTAAGAACACAGATATATGTTTGCTTAAGGTTTTATTGGTAAATTTTGAATGTTGAGAAAGTGGGAAAAATTTGTTAAACGAGATTTTCTAGGTCTGAAAAAGTGAGCTGAAAAAGTGAATAATGCATTTGACAAGTCAAATCTCTTTATTTATACCCTCAGACATATTAATTTTCTCGGATTTATTCAGTGGGTCCCACATTGTACTCTTCCGTAGAAGTAATTCACATTTATTGTGATCCACAATTTACTCTTCCGTAGTATATCTACGGATCAACAACTTCTACTGATTGAGTTTTGTTTATCTGTAGTTTACCAATCTACGGATAAACATTAATATACTAATATTGATTTACACACAGTTGTATGTATGGTCCAACTCCATTGAACCAATTATTGCTATAGGACCTCGTTGGCTTTGTATAAATGACAATTTAGTACAAGAAAATTTAAATGTCATGTAACCAACGGCTAAGGTGATGCTCAGGTTTCAATTTCTTCAAATTGATAAAGATATAGACATTGCTGCTGCTGATATAGATGCTTTTTCATGAATACTACTCCCCCTAAATTTGTGATTAATGATGAATTTAAGCATTTATCATAAATTTCTTTAAGAGGAATAACATAAACTCTAAATATATGATAATGATCGGATGCACTTAAGATGGGATCATACTATAATGCTAAGCCTCTTCCTGATTAGTTATGTTGTATAGTTGATGCTAGAACAAGTTCTGATTGCAAGTATATTGTCCTTATAAATCCATACAAGAGCTCATGTATCAACTAGGCTTGCTGTTTATCATGTTTTATTGATTTAGAAATAACTGTCATGGACTTCACAGTTGATTCACAAAGGTGTTGTCCTCCCTTTGTAAGTCAAATCATCATTCTTTCACTCTTGAGACTATGTACTTTAAATTATAATAGCTATCTTGAGATGTGTTTGGCATCTCATTGATGCGATGTTGATAAAGCTCAGGATAATATACAGTTGATCACTTAGGATTCTTTTGAGAGCTTTAGACATGATCATCATCAGGTCACCAGGTCTTTACTCACGTAAAACAGAGGTGCCTTTAACCCAGGTCTTTGTTCACACAAAACAGAGGGATGATGATGAACATGATCTTTTCACCTTTGATACTGAGATTCAGTATGGTGATCATACACCCAGGTCTTTGTTCACACAAAACAGAGGGAGTATGATTTGCAAAGATAGATAGTATAAAGTGTTTTACATAGTGTGTGCAGATGAATGATTTGATCACATTAGGATAAGACTCACTTTGTTTTCTCAAAATGAAGTTTCCCACAGACAATTATGACAATATTATGTTATGCAAGCACTAAGGTTTGTTTCCACTCAAGTTGAACCTACTCACATATCAAGAAACTTGTTGAGATATATTGATATTTGTTTATGCAGAAATAGGCAAAGCTATAGTTTACTATCATTTCCCATGCATAAGGCATACTGATGCATTATTGCACACAGCATGTTGTATGTTTGGACGTGATTTAATCTAAGTTAATCATACCTAGAGACTCAATCAGAAAATTAAATCTGACTGAATCAAAGGCTTTAGTGAATAAATCAGCAAGCTGATTTGATGTATCCACTTTGACTAACTTAATCAATCCCTTTTCTGAGCAATCTCTCAGAAAATGATACCTAATCTCTATATGTTTTGTTTTACTATGTTGCACAGGATTAGCAGTTATAAACATAGCAGCAGAATTGTCTATATAGATTGAAGAAAGTTGTAACCATAGTCAAGCAATTGGTTTTGTAACCAAAGCACTTGAGAACACCCGGCTGAAGCAGCAATGTACTCAGCCTCAGCTGTGGATACAGAAACATTTGTTTGTTTCTTGCACTGCCATGACACTAGCCTGGGTCCAATGAATTGACATCCACCGGTTGTTGATTTTCTATTGCTGTTACATCCACCATAGTCACTGTCTGAGTATGAGTAGAGTGTAAAGTCTCCATCCTTGGGATACCATAGACCAAGTCCTGGTTTTCCCTTGAGGTATCTGAAAATTCTTTTGACAGCATTGAGATGTGACTCCTTTGGATCAGATTGGTACCTAGCACATACACACACAGCAAACATAATATCAGGTCTACTGGTAGTTAAGTACATAAGCGAACCTATCATGGATCTAAATAATTTTTGATCAATAGATTTTCCAGAGGGATCAGGGACAATCTTATCAATTGTTGATGCTGGTGTTTTGCATGAGGATACTTCAGCAAGATTGTATTTCTTCAGAATTTGATGTATGTATTTTTCTTGATTGATGAATATTCCATCTGCTTTTTGATGAACTTGAAGGCCAAGGAAGAATGTTAATTCACCCATGGAGCTCATCTGAAATTCAGATTTCATCAGCTCTTCAAAATTCACACACAATCTCTTATTAGTTGATCCAAATATAATGTCATCAACATATACTTGAACTACTAGGAGATCTTGATGTTCTTGTTTGAGAAAGAGTTTCTGATCAATTGTTCCTCTTTTGTAGCCATGCTTGAGTAAGAAGGATGATAATGTTTCATACCACCTGTGAATCCAAGGATCGTCGACAGGAATTATCAGTGTGAAGTGATGTCAAGTCAACGTTAGCGGAATTAACGTTGATTTGGTTTAATTGTATTTAAACAACTTTCAATGTCAATGAAATATCAAGAACACACGACACAAAACACAATTAAAGATTAATTAATGTTTTATTATAATGTGTTGAAGATTACAAAAGAATGAAACAATGAAAGCTATGATGTTGTATGTGTTTTGATGATCGAAAGACTTTTGATGATTGTTGTAATGCTACTGCTGTTCTCAATCAATCAATCGTCTGTTTTCAATCCTACTTGAATCGAAACCTAGGATCCATATTTATAGACAGAGATGTTTCAGTTATTGGAAACACCGGATCTCTTGGGATTTGATTTGTTTCTGATAAGAAATCATCGGATTTCTCGGGATTCGAATAACCGCCTTGTTGACTTGTTGACTTGTTGACTTGTAACACTTGTATTTTGCAAGTGTTTGGACTCCGCAGAAATATTGTCTTCCGCAGATGTTTTGTTCTTCCGCAGATGTTTTGTTCTTCCGCAGCATTTCTTGAACACTTGGAACTCCAGTTGATTTTGTTCATCCGTAGATGATCTTCGGATGTTTTGTTACTTGTAAGATATATATCTACGGAAGAACGATATGTTCATCCGTAGATGTTTCTTACACTTGGTCAATTTCAATAATTGATCAAGTATTATTTTTGTACCTGCAGCCATACATATGTCAACACATATATAAATAGGTTAACCTATATATTTAATGCATACATAATAATGAAATACAAAAGTTCATTACAAATATTAATTCAAGTACTAAGCCTATACATAAGACTAGATCTACTGATTCTAGACCTAACAACTAATCTAGACAACAAGAAGATCAATGTAAAGTCAAAAGACAGATTTATCTTTTGACTAGTGACTATGACAGGCCATAGCGCACATCCGAAGAGAGGACAAAAAGGAGAAAAAGGACAGAAAGGACAGAAAGGACAGAAAGGAAGAAGAAGAAGGAGAAGAAGAAGAAGAAGAAGAAGAAGAAGAAGAAGAAGAAGAGAAGAAGAAGAAGAAGAAGAAGAAGAAGAAGAAGAAGAAGAAGAAGAGAAGAAGAAGAAGAAGAAGAAGAAGAAGAAGAAGAAGAAGAAGAAGAAGAAGAAGAGAAGAAGAAGAAGAAGAAGAAGAAGAAGAAGAAGAAGAAGAAGAAGAAGAAAGAAGAAGAAGAAGAAGAAGAAGAAGAAGAGAAGAAGAAGAAGAAGAAGAAGAAGAAGAAGAAGAAGAAGAAGAAGAAGAAGAAGAAGAAGAAGAAGAAGAAGAAGAAGAAGAAGAAGAAGAAGAAGAAGAAGAAAGAAGAGAAGAAGAAGAAGAAGAAGAAAGAAGAAGAAGAAGAAGAAGAAGAAGAAGAAGAAGAAGAAGAAGAAGAAGAAGAAGAAGAAGAAGAAGAAGAAGAAGAAGAAGAAGAAGAAGAAGAAGAAGAAGAAGAAGAAGAAGAAGAAGAAGAAGAAGAAGAGAAGAAGAGAAGAAGAAGAAGAAGAAGAAGAAGAAGAAGAAGAAGAAGAAGAAGAAGAAGAAGAAGAAGAAGAAGAAGAAGAAGAAGAAGAAGAAGAAGAAGAAGAAGAAGAAGAAGAAGAAGAAGAAGAAGAAGAAGAAGAAGAAGAAGAAGAAGAAGAAGAAGAAGAAGAAGAAGAAGAAGAAGAAGAAGAAGAAGAAGAAGAAGAAGAGAAGAAGAAGAAGAAGAAGAGAAGAAGAAGAAGAGAAGAAGAAGAAGAAGAAGAAGAAGAAGAAGAAGAAGAAGAAGAAGAAGAAGAAGAAGAAGAAGAAGAAGAAGAAGAAGAAGAAGAAGAAGAAGAAGAAGAAGAAGAAGAAGAAGAAGAAGAAGAAGAAGAAGAAGAAGAAGAAGAAGAAGAAGAAGAAGAAGAAGAAGAAGAAGAGAAGAAGAAGAAGAAGAAGAAGAAGAAGAAGAAGAAGAAGAAGAAGAGAGAAGAAGAAGAAGAAGAAGAAGAAGAAGAAGAAGAAGAAGAAGAAGAAGAAGAAGAAGAAGAAGAAGAAGAAGAGAAGAAGAAGAAGAAGAAGAAGAAGAAGAAGAAGAAGAAGAAGAAGAAGAGAAGAAGAAGAAGAAGAAGAAGAAGAAGAAGAAGAAGAAGAAGAAGAAGAAGAAGAAGAAGAATAAGAAGAAGAAGAAGAAGAAGAAGAAGAAGAAGAAGAAGAAGAAGAAGAAGAAGAAGAAGAAGAAGAAGAAGAAGAAGAGAAGAATAAGAAGAAGAAGAAGAATAAGAAGAAGAAGAAGAAGAAGAAGAAGAAGAATAAGAAGAATAATAAGAAGAATAATAAGAATAATAATAGAATAAGAATAATAAGAATAAGAAGAAGAAAATAGAAGAAGAATAATAATAAGAAGAAGAAGAAGAAGAAGAATAAGAATAATAATAATAATAATAATAAAATAATAATAATAATAATAATAATAATAATAATAATAATAATAATAATAATAATAATAATAATAATAATAATAATAATAATAATAATAATAATAATAATAATAATAATAATAATAATAATAATAAATAATAATAATAATAATAATAATAATAATAATAATAATAATAAAAAAGGAGCTGGAAAAGGCAAACGAAGGATGAAGGTGGAAAAGGCGAAATAATGGGTGTGAGCTTTATTTCATCATCTCTGTCAATTTTAGCACCTGCACTGCATGTGCTCTCCAACAGGGCAATCAAATCTTACAGAATAATATAATAACAATAATAATAATAATAATAATAATAATAATATATATTTCAACTCAACAGCCCCTTATTTTCAAAGTTGTGGGTTCCAAGCAAACTACGACCCACAACTCACCTTACCCTTGTTCGCTAATCTTTCTTCCCCAAAATAAAAATGAGAGCTTGGTGAATCACAGATCAGGTCTCTTTTAACTTCATCTGATGTCGTTTGATGCATCTATCTAACACATTGGTTGGTTGGTTGGTTGGTGAGTGAATTCGAAGCAAAGCTTGAAGATGAACCGATTTTGAGCAACCCCATTTGTGGGTTGCTTCTGTGAAAAAGACATGCGTTTTCTTGCTTAAGATTCATAACTAATCGGCTGTGGATTTTGTTTTATTTATGCCTAGGTCGTTGATTCAGATTTCAACTGTCCATACGTAAACCCTAATCTAGCCTCGGCTTTGTGGGTTTTGCTTGTCATTTGGTGTTGTGCAATGGGTTTTAACCATTAAGTGAAACATTGTGGTTTTGAATGATTTAAGATTTGGGGGAATTGTTGATCATTATTATTAGTGTTTGGTTTTGAATCTGGTAGCGGAAACAATGGAGCGGCGGAGTTGGCTGTGGCGGAGGAAGTCGTCGGAGAAAAGCCCCGGTGAAACCGAAAGCTCAGGAGGATCCATGTCTTCTCATTCTGAGAGATTCTCTGATGATCAGGTATGTCTTCTATCATACATTTTGTATGCAGTTAAACTATTACAAATCAAACTCCACTTGTGACAATTCTTTTATTTTGTATAATGATACCTGGGCTTTTTCTTATGTTTTCTATTGGTTAAACATCTTCTAGTTATATTCCTTTAATTCATCAACGATATATTCCAACCAAAGTTCTCAATCACCCGAACCCGCATCAAAAGCTGATGAAGAAAAACAAGTCGAGAGTAGCGTCAAGACTCTATCCCAGAAGTTATCAGAGGCTCTTTTGAATATTAGCATAAAAGAAGAATTGGTAAAGGAGCACTCCAAAGTAGCCGAGGAAGCGGTTGAAGGTATACAACATTATAATTAGCTTAGAAATCAACTTGTAATCAAATACTCTTGTTTTAAGTATGTTACAAAATAGCTGTCGAAACTTCATGAAAAATTGACAAAGAACTAACTTTATATTTAAAGTTCAAAATGACTTCTTTTGACCTCAAACCTTAAACTGTAGCTCACTTTTATTGCTGATTTAGAAGCCAAAATAACTTTGGAATTGGCTTTCACATCTATTTATTTATTTTAAGATTTAAGACAGCTATCAAGTTTCCCCATCCCTTTTAAATGAGCACATTGCCAATCTAGAAGCCTTATTTGCTTAAGAATTGGGCAATTGGCTAAGAAATCATATTTTTGTAAATACCAGTGGCAAGTTAGGTGCATCAGACACATTGGGTGATGGATCGAAAATAGGTTCTCATAGTGCTGTTAAGTTTTAGGGAGGTTTTTAGATCTGTATATCCTTTAGAACTTTCCACCCATTTCTTTATGCTTTTTTTAAACCCAATTGACCTGATAGAGACAAAATATATCCTAAATAAACCCTTCGAAATTTAGGATGGGAGAAAGCGGAGAAGGAAGTCTTAGCTTTGAGGCAGCAAATTGAGGTTTTAACCCTTCGAAACTCAACCCTTGAAGATCGAGTATCCCATCTTGATGGCGCTCTCAAAGAGTGTCTAAGACAGCTACGGCAAACAAGAGAAGAAAAAGAGGAGAAAATGGAGGAAGCTATGGAAAAGAAAACATCTGAATGGCAGACAACAAAGGCGGAACTTGAAAGGCAGCTCTCTGACCTCCGTTCACAGCTTATATCTGCAAAAAAATCCGAAGTTCTTTCGACCTCCATTGAAACAGTAGAGAAAGAAAACTCAGCTTTAAAGCTTGAGCTTGCTTCAATGGCTGAAGAGCTTGAAATAAGGTTTATTGAAAGGGAGTTGAGCAACCAAGCTGCCGAACAGGCTAGTAAGCTACATTTAGAAAGTGTAAAGAGAGCAGCTAAACTTGAAGCCGAGTGTTGTAGGCTAAATGCAGCACTTAGAAAAGCATTAGCTGCTAATGATCAGAAGTCGTCTACAGATAGCCAATTGAATGTCGAGACTGATGCTTTTAAGGAAACAAATGAGTTTGACAGTAACCGAACTTCACCATCAATGCATATCAATCTCATGGATGACTTTCTTGAAATGGAAAAACTCTTGGCATCACCCGAGAGTGCTCCAAGTGAATCTGTACAAAATCGAATTTCAGAAGTCGAAGAGGTTTTGAAAAGGGTAGAGATGGAAAAAAGGAAATTGGAGATCACCCTGAATGAGCGTGAAGATGAGCTCAAAGCATCAAGAAATAAGCTCAAAGAGGCTGAAATGAACTTAGCCAAGATGGAAGCTTTGTTGATAGATGCAAATGATGCAAAAGAAACAACCGAGAAAGAACTAGGATCAGTGAAAGCAACAGTCAAACTGTTACAAGAAAGGGTAGAAAGATCAAATCTGGAATTGAAAAGTCAACTAGATATTGAGTTTAATGAACGAAAAAAAGCAGAATCTCGCCTTCAGGATGCGTACACAAAAAAAAACGAGGCACAATCACGGTTGAATACATTAGAAGCCGAGTTGGAATCCTTGATTCCAAAAATTGATTCCTTACAAACAGAGGTCGAAAAGGAACGTGCTTTATCAGGGAAGTTAGGAGCCAAATGTCAGGTATTAGAATCTGAGTTGGAATCCTTGAGTCCGAAAGTTGATTCCTTAGAAACAGAGGTCAGAAAGGAACGCGCTTTATCAGGGAATTTGGAAGCCAGATGTCAGGAATTAGAAGCTGAGTTGGAATCCTTGTTATTGAAAGTTGATTCTCTAGAAACAGAGGTCGAGAAGGAGCGTGCTTTGTCAAAGAAGTTAGGAGTAAAATCTGAAGAATTAGAAAGCGAGATTTCAAGATTACAACATGAACATCAGCACCCAAAACTCGCCATCCTAAATGCAGAGCTCAGGACAAAACAGGTCAGGTTTTCTAAACAGCACTTGTTTAACCAATGTTAAATTCTTTTCCTCTGCATTTCTAGTTGTTCATGTTATGAAAAAAGAAAATTGTAGAAATCATATATGATATATATTTTTTTATTATAAATTTATCAATAAAGAATTTATGGAAAATGTTAATGTAATAGAAAACAAGTTTTCATAACCAAACTTTATTGTTTGATAATATAAAAGGAATATTATTTGTTGATTTATTTAAATTCTCATATTATTATCAAAACTCAAACCAGCTGATTATATGGTTATTATTATAACTTAAAGCAACGAGGTACATCTCTTTGGATTGCTCAGTCTTATGATTGAAAACTTCTAAATATGTGATATGGTCTTTTGCTGTGTGTAGGATACCGAACTAGCATTGGCTGGTAGTCAATTTGCCGATTGCCAGAAGACAATTGCTTCTCTTAGTCATCAACTGAAAGCACTCGCAACACTCGAAGACTTCTTGATTGACACGAATGAATTCAGCAGACGTTTTTAAAGACACGAAGACCCTTGGTGTAAAACAACAGTATGGTTTCTAGTATAGAATTTTTGGTTATTTTTTATATACAAAAGAAAGAATATTCAGCGTGTAAATTTACAATATTTGTGTGTATACAAAAATATTTCCAAAATCTGTTGATATTGTCATCTCAGATTCTCAGATGAGATTGACGTTGATAATAATCCGTGTGTAAACACATCTCAGACAGATAACCAAAGGTATAACAAGGTAATTGAGAGTGAGATGTTCATAAACAAGATGAGACTTAATAGACGACTTCAAGTCTATGCTTGACGCCTCATTGATTCCAATAATCCTTTCTAATATCCGGAGATTGTCGGAACACACTAAACTTAACTTGTTAAAGTTGAATACTTATCGCCGTACGCCTTTTATCTTAAGGACAGGAGGAGTGTTATTTGTAGTTGCATGCATCATGGTATGTCTGTCATCTTATTTGTGTGTTAAGTAACACAATCGTCATATCTTTTGTATGTTAGGTAGCATTGTCGTCATTAAGACATTGGAAGAAAGACACACATGACTCGTAAACATTGTAATAAAAAGAAAGGAAAAACAATAAGAAGAAATAGAACTCATCTCGAGAACAATTTTAAAGATAGTGAATTAGCAAGTTCTCGGAATTAACACGACGTTTCAGTAAGAGAATGACTCATTTTTCCATCAGCAATAACATTTTCAGATATGTTTTGTTATGGTTAACATATGTTACAAGAATGTTAATCTCTAACGTTGAAATCAATGTTTTTAGAACCACATCGGATGAAAAAACGGCCGTCTTACCAGTTCACTGATTGGACCGGATTTACAAACCAACAACATATAAATTAATATAAATATAAAAAAGACAAGTCCATATTACTTAGTGCAAATTATTTATCTAATATATTAATCAATATTACTTGATCTATATTACTTAGTCCATGTTCTTTGTTCCATTCATGGCCATTTGAGTAGCCCATTTACAAGTTCAAGTCAAGTTTTCAAAACCCTATAATCTTTCTTAGATAAAGAAGTAAAGTATAGCCGCAACACAAACCTTTGCACGACTACACCTACTGTTCTCTTGTTTTTGTTTTTCACTTCTATCGTCTCCATTCTAAAGATTTCATTTTATCTTTTAATCTCTCTTCTACTATACATGTTCCCTCCATCATAGATTAAGAAGTTGTTGTCGTTGAAGTTCCCACAACATCAATCGTTTTTCACTTGTTTACTGCTAGATCTTAATGGATTTCAACTAAGAACTCACCATAGAGATATTCAGAGAGGTAAGTTGCTTCTAGTTAACAAACACCGAACCAACTGGCAGATCGGTTGAAACTATAGCACAAAGTCATAGTCATTTTGAATTACAGTAAATTTAAGACCCTAAACACGTGTATTAAAGTGTTAATATAAACACTTAAACATAAAACCAAAATAATTTAAATAAAGCCTTAATGTACAATATTAATTTGTATAAATTTATCTGCTATATTGTTAGATCTAGGAGCAATAGGTCTAGATCCTTTTGTACAGGCTTAGTACTTTAATCTTGTAATAAACTTTTGTAATTTATTACTTTAATGTATGTATTATGTATATAAGTTAACCCATATATGTGTTGATTTATAAACTCAATACTTTTATATTTGTACAATGTAGCCCTAACATTTTCTTACTTTCAAAGTTGGTCCATATACTTTTCATATTCTATAAAATTTTCGTTTTACGTTTCGGTCTAAATTTTACGTGTTAACACGACACTACGTGTGTTTGGGGTTCAACGTTTTTACGCTTATTTTTTCTCTGTTTAATAGCCCCGTTGCATCATGTTTTTCCTAGATCGATGTACTCATTGTTTTATATGTTTACGTTTCATCTGTGTGGTTTAACGTTTTAACGTCTACTTTTCATGTCATATTTTTTTAGTTTTTATTTGTTGTTGTAATACGAGTTTTTTCGATGTTGATGATCATTGGCGGTAGTGTGTCATTGTTGCTACTTGATAATATTTTATACCTCCCACTACAACGCAGGGGAGCTCAATACTAGTCTTTACAATTTATTAAAGTTTTACGAGCTTCAAATCTCCACGTGGGTTTCTTGTAATTGCTAGATGATCTTCATACTCTAACGGGCTTTTCTTGAAATACAATTTTTGACACTTCAATTAAATGGAACCAACCGATTGATAATTATATTGATATTGCATGAATCATAAAATTTGTTTTGAAATTGTTAACTATAATATCATATTGTTGAAAATAATATCATTTTTTTGATAAATTAGTTTTAAAAGAAAGTGATAACTGTACCAATGTATAAAATTTGTTTAACGAATCACTCATCATTTTAAATCTTATTTAAATCATTTCATATGTGTTCATGTTCTTTTACAAACTTCAAAATCTAATTATAAACCAATTAGAAGTAACGTTCCATAAAACAAACGTAAAAACTATTTAGAAGTGAGAGAAACATTTATATAAAAGATGTATAATATAGCTCATATCAATACCCGACGGGTATTTTTGGTTACCATGTCGTGCCTCTAGTTACCCCTTCCCTAGATCTTCTTTTTGGATTTGCAACATGCCTTTCATTAATGGTGAGGGACATTACCGTCTTCGGCATAAATGCATGGCCGCTTAATTGGGATTTCATTTGGGCGGGATGTCATTAGCCGGCAGGATGTCATTAGCCGGCAGGATGTCATTAGCCGGCGGGTATCCCCTCATGCTAGGTATTCCATCTCCTATTGGGCTTTACCTTGATGGATGCCTTCTACACTTACTAATTGGTAAGATCGTGTGCCCACTAGAGGTTATTTCTGTTCACCCGTATATAATATTAAGTCAATAACTTATATGTAAAAAGGGTCCTTTAGAAATCGTCCCTAATGTATTGCTAAGGAGTCGATCGATCTTCTGGCCCTAGGTATCTTAGCCACCTTTTTTTTTCCTTTTCTAATTTGCACTTTAAAATGATTAAATGGTAGTGGGTGAAATTAATTAAAATATTAATGCAGGACCGGTGAAGGGTGGTCACTTACAACACAACAATACAAAGAGGAGAATAACCAAACTTAATCAAACAGTAGACTGGATTAACCACAATAATGATACTAAGAACACAAGTAACAAGTAAGAGACAGAACAAGAGATTTGGGTTTCAAAGATGCAGTATATTGCTTTCTCAAGTTCTATTACAAGTGTTACAAAGCATAAAGAAAGATACTAGAACATGGAAGACTTATACTACAACCTACAACCGGCTATACTTTGAAAGCCAGCTGGATACAATTGACTAGACACAAACAAAATCAATTGTAGAATCAAAAGGCATATCTACCTTTGACCTTGTGACTATGACATGCCATAGCTCACATCCTTATCTATTACAAAAAGGATAAAGTACATAAAATAGAAAGTTACAGACTCAAGACCTCAATGTACAGTTACCAAAAGCATGGACCTTTTCACCAACTCATGTAAGTTGGTGACTTTACAGAGATGCAGCGGAAAGGTGTCCAGCTTTATGGAACAGTACATCAGATAAAGCATGTTACTAAAAGTCTTCGGAAGAAATCTGTCTTCATAAGATGAAGCTTCGGAAGACTTTGTCTCTGAGGCTTCAAAAGACTTCATATTGGCTTCGGAAGATATTGGTCTTGGCTTCGGAAGATTTTACACTTAGAATATTTCTAGTGCATGGTGTAAAACTTCCGAAGCAATTCTACTTCAGTTCTTTAGTGCATTGCTTGCAGAGAGACTTTGGATGTTTTGGTTTGCATCAGACTTAAATGAATCCTTACAAACTCCCCTTAGGTTGATGCTACCAAAACATTTCGAACATCTTCAGATGTTAGTAGTCTTCAGCACAATCATGACCATACCCTTCTTCATTAGATGGTCAGGATCATTCAGACTTTCATAGTATCTTCTCATCTCAAAGAGATCATGCAGAGGTAAGTTGATTATGTCTTGCCATGTATAGACATTCTCAACACCTTGATCTCTGATTACATGCCATCTTTTGGATTGGTAGTGAAGGTCCAGGATAAGATGGGTGTCTCAGCTGCAAGAGGAGCCACTTGAATTGAAGTTGATTGGGCTACCTCTTCATGCACTTCCTCAGGTTGATCTGACTCAGCCTGAGGTGCAGAGGTAGATGATTTAAGCTTCTTCTTCTTAGACTTTGGTTTAGAAGCCATTCTCTTCTTCCTCTTAGATGACTTTAACTAAGAAGACTGGTCTGCAGCATCTTGTTGATCATCCTTGTCTTTCTCAATTGGGTGTTTCTCCCTCACAGGTTCAGAAGGAGAGGGAGTTTGACCCTGCTGTGGATCAAAAGATAAAGCTTGCTGAGGCTCAACAGGAGGTCCGGGTTGTGTTGTCTCAGGTTGTTCAACCTTAACCTCCACTTCAGGTGGGACTTGACTTGGAAGAGAGTGTAAGTCAATCAGTTCTCCACTCTTAATCTTCTGCTTGATTACCCTTATATGCTCATCCATTGTGGATAGAGACATAGGGCCAAGTCTCCTTCCGGAGAATCCATACAGCTTCAAGAAGCTCATCATCCTTTGTCTGTCAGCAGACTTCTTCATACTCTTTTGGATGATGGCTCTTGACTTTGTAGCTTCTTCCCTTAGCTTCTTCTTAGTTGTCTTTCTCTCCTTGACTAACTCAAGCTCAAGTTCTTTTAAGTACTCAAACTCGACAAAGTCATATGATAAGAGAAGAAGTGCATCTGCCTGATAGAAGCCTGTGGCACTCAGGTAGTTGATCATTTTGATCCTATCTTCTTCTTTGTCTACCTGATGTTCTTGTTGAACCACATCTTCTTGTACAGGGCTTTCTTGAACTGGGGAGAGAGTAGGAGCATGCTTGTAGAGTCTTTTCTGTCTCTTCTCCTCTTTGAATTGGAGAAGTAACCTTGCATCCTCTTTTTCTTTCATCTCTCTTGACACTTCCATGTCAGCCAGTTCATTTAGTTGTTTTAAGAGGAGAGAAATGATTTCATCAATGTCATAGTTCCGGGTATGCAGGTAAGTAATCCTGACTGCCCTCAACTCATCATCTTGAGTATTTGGTCTGGGAGCAGCCCTGATTGCAGCTTGCATAAAACCTGAAGACCCAGAGGAACTTTCTCCCTTAGCTTCCTCTTCCTCTCTCTCTCTCTTCCTCCTCAATTTCCTCGGAGTCAAAATCCTTTTCCCTTTGTCACCACAGACCTTTGTGACTCAGGGTGGATAGAGGTTTGGCCTTCATTGCTTGGTGTAGCATCCATGCTCTGGCCAGAGAGAGGTTGAGAGGCACATTCACCAGCAGGTGTCTCAGAAGGAATGTGGACCTCTGCCAGTTGATGATGATGAGACAGGGGTCTCAGGTTTTGCCACTAGGCCTTCAATCAAGGTTTCCCCTATGAAACTAATCTTAGGGTCTACCTCAACATCCAGTTGACCGATGACATTGCCTGATTGCCTAAGTCTCCTTCTTAAGCTAAACTCTGCAGTGATCCTGTCTTGGATTCTTTGAGCCAATCTATCAGCTTGTCTTGAGTTGCGTGGTTGGCAAGTGGCATGTAGACTAGATCCAGACCTTCATAGAGGTTCAAAGTTTGAAGTCAAATACTTCTTGTTACCCTTGAACTCTGTGAAAAATAAGGGCTCTTCTATCAGCGTCATACCTCCACCCAATTATGTAGTTTGAAGTTCCTTGAGGTGAGGATGACATAGCCCTGGTTATACCTTGTCAC
>JACVEC010000183.1:0-25586 GCA_025215565.1 Flaveria ramosissima | reverse complement strand
TCCTTTTACATTATACCTCTCGAAATTGGATACAACACCATTGATACCTAACTTGGATGGTTCAATAAAAGCATGTTCTGTCTCCAGTTGAATGCGTTTCGCAGACGAGAGCTGCATCTGCCAATCTTTCTTTACCTACCTTGCCACTTCTCTGCCTTGTGGAACAGGTAATAGCTGTACTTGCGGCTACCATAGACATTACGAGACAACTCATCAAATTTTACTTACGATAATGCTATTTACCAATTTGACCTGAGCGCATCGACGATTCCTTGCCCAAGTGAATATTTTTCTCAATCGATTCTTTCGTACAACCTTGGTTAATCAACCTATGGTTTAATAACTATATCTTTGATACCTCTATCATTGATAACATTCTAAACTTGACAAGGTATGTTAACTCAGATAAGAGGAACCAGGGTGACCATGCAAAGCAAATTACCATCACGGGTGCACACGTAATGTAATTTGTCGTGCATGAGAAGTCTGGAGAACCCTATCGATTGATAACAATCAAAGTCAGTACAAATTTTCATTTCAATACTTTAAAGACACGAGAGTCTCAATCCGTAAAAACTTTACTAAGGATATGGAAACAATCATTCATCTCCACTCGTATGAAAGTCCATCTAGAACTTTAATGGGAATTGTATTATGGCAATAGCCCCAATTCTTATGAGACATTGCTTGTTCTAGCATTTTAGTTATCGTGCAATACAATTTATTTGATATGTGCGTAATATTCATGAAAATTACATTTGAGTAGTGATACTCTAAGCCATGTATTCTTTGTTCATTGGGTTAATCTTAAGACTTATAGTCTTGGCCGTTTAAACGTTCCAACGTTCGTTTCATTTGGTATTTATCGTATTGAGCGCAAGTTATTTTTTCTTGTTCCCCAGTAGTTAGATTCAAATTGGATTTTCCTAGTTGACTGTGTTTGATGTAAGGTCAGTTAACAAAGTGTCTACGACGACCCCGATTGTTACATCTCTATGTTCCTACTATAGCAACAAATGCAACTAACATCGCCATGGGTTGTGCAATGAGGACATCTGAGAGTGATCTACAGAAAGATTGGCCATGCTGTCAAGAGTTGCGGCATGAACGTCCCGGCCAAGTCTCCTCAACTTCAAGTAGCATAGAAGGGATGTTACGAGTGGAGTCAAACCGGGCATTTCAAGAGGAATTTCCCAAAGCTAAAGAGAAACAATGGTGGTGGTAGTGGTGCTGACAACGCAATTGTAATGGCAATGGTAGTGGAAATGGTGATGCCAAGGGAAGAGCTTTCATCATTGGTTCAGGTGAGGCTCGTAATGACGCTTCTACTGTAACGGGTAAATTTCCTATCAATGGTTGTTTTGGCTCTGTGCTATTTGATTCTGGTGCTGATAGGAGTTTTTTCGCATAAGTTCAATCTATTGCTAGATGATAATTCTGTAGCCATAGACATGAATTATACAGTAGAAATAGCAGACGGTAAGTTCATTGAGTCTTCTCATATATACAGGGGTTGTAAAATAAGTCTATCAGGGCATGATTTCAATATTGATCTTCTATCTATTACACTCAGTATCTTTGATGTCGTCGTTGGCATGGATTGCTTGTCTAAGAACCAAGCCGAAATCAATTATCGTGAGAAACTCATCCGACTACCTTTGCCTGATGGAAAGATACTCACTGTGGAAGGCGACAAGAGTGGTGCAGTAGTTGGCATCATCTCATACATGAAAGCTCAGAAGTGTTTGAGGAAAGGGCATTCGACGATTTTAGCCCTAGTTACTGAAAAGGCTACTGAGGAGAAATGACTGGAAGACATTCCGGTTGTTAAAGATTTTCCTGAGGTATTTCCCGAGGACTTACCTTTCCTCCACACAGGCAGGTAGATTTTCAGATTCGGATAGCACCTGGAGCAACTCCGATCGCTCGGGCGCCGTACCATTTAGCATCGAACGAACTACAAGAGTTGCCTAAGCAATTGCAGGAAATTGCTGGACAAGGGATTTATACATCCCAACTCTTCACCCTGGCGAGCTCCAGTGCTTTTAGTGAAAAAGAAAGATGGAACCTTCAGAATGTGTATTGACTACCGAGAGCTGAACAAGGTGACAATCAAGAATAGGTATCCACTCTCGCGCATTGATGACCTGTTTGACCAGTTACAAGGATCAAGCTACTATTTCAAGATTGATTTGAGATCAGGTTATCATCAGCTACGGGTTCGGGAGGAAGACATATCGAAGACGGCATTCTGGACTCGGTATGAGCACTATGAGTTTGTAGTAATGCCTTTTGGATTGACCAATGCCCCAGCAGTTTTCATGGACCTCATGAACCGTGTTTGCAAACCTTATTTGGATAAGTTTGTCATTGTCTTTATTGATAACATACTAATCTACTCTCAGAATAAGGAGAATCATGAGGAACATCTAAGGATCATTCTGGATTGAAGAATGAACAATTGTATGCAAAGTTCTCAAAATGTGACTTCTAGATGCGAGAAGTGCAGTTTCTTGGTCATGTGGTGAAAGAAAAGGGTATACATGTAGATCCTTCAAAGATTGAAGCAATCAAGGATTGGCCGGCACTAAAAACGCCTACTGAGGTACGATAGTTCCTTGGTTTGGCAGGCTACTACAGACGATTTATCGAGGGATTCTCAAATTTAGCACAACCGCTAACTGCCCTAACCCACAAGGGAACCATCTACAAATGGGGCAGCCAAGAGGAATCAGCATTTCAGACACTTAAGGACAAACTCTATAGTGCGCCGATCCTAGCTTTGCCAGAAGGAACTGATGACTTCGTTGTTTATTGTGATGCATCCATCAAGGGTTTGGGATGTGTACTGATACAACGCAACAATGTCATTGCTTATGCGTCTAGACAACTCAAGGTACATGAGAAGAATTACACAACGCATGATCTGGAACTAGGAGCTGTGGTGTTTGCCTTGAAGATCTGAAGGCACTACTTATATGGAACCAAGTGCACGATCTACACAGACCACAAGAGCCTCCAGCACATATATGATCAAAAGGAGCTGAATATGCGACAACGGCGATGGCTTGACCTGCTCAACGAATACGATTGTGCCATCAAGTATCACCCGAGTAAGGCTAATGTAGTAGCCGACACCCTCAGCCAAAAGGAATCCCCTAGACCTCGTCGAGTACGTGCATTGCAAATGACCATTCACTCCAATCTGCCAGTGCAAATCAAGGTTGCCCAATCTGAGGCCTTGAAATTAGAGAATCTGAAGGCATAATCCATGCGAGGCATGGAGACACAGTTAGAGACCAAGACTGATGGAATTCATTACTTCATGGAACGGATATGGGTACCATATTATGGGAATTTACGAGAGTTAGTAATGGATGAAGCTCAAAAGTCATGTTACGTAATTCAACAAGGTTCAGACAAGATGTGCCAAGATCTGAAGGAGTGTTACTAGTGGCCAAACATGAAAGCTGAGATTGCCACTTATGTTGGCAGATGTCTAACTTGCTCTAAAGTTAAGGTGGAATACCAAAGACCATGCGGTTTACTTCAGCAACCGGAAATTCGAGTGTGGAAATGGGAGTAGATCTCGATGGACTTTGTCACAAAGTTGTCTAGGACTCCCAGCGGATGCGATACCATTTGGGTTATAGTAGATCGCTTAAAAAAATCCGCTCAATTTTTAGCAATCCGAGAGACTGATCGAATGGAGAGGTTGACATGAATTTATCTAAGAGAAATAGTTTCTCAGTACGGTGTGCCAATATCTATCATATCCGATCGTTACGCTCGGTTCACTTCTCATTTCTGGCAACCTTTGTAACGATCATTGGGAACGCGGTTGGACATAAGCACTGAGTATCATCCGCAAACCGATGGTCAGAGTGAGCGTACGATCCAGACCCTGGCAGATATGTTGCGTGCCTGTGTGATTGACTTTGGTAGCAACTGTGAAACTCATTTACCATTGGTTGAGTTCTCCTACAATAACAGTTATCACACCTCAATCAAGGCCGCACCATTTGAGGCACTGTATGGACGTAAGCGCCGATCACCTATCTGTTGGGCAGAAGTTAAAGAAAGCAAACTTACGGGTCCTGAGCTTGTGCACAAGACGACTGAGAAAATCATGCAAATTCGTAACCGTATGGCAGCAGCACGTGACCGACAGAAGAGTTACGCTGATAAACACCATAAACCATAGGAATTTCGTATTGGTGACAAGGTACTCCTTAAAGTCTCCCCTTGGAAAGGTGTAATACGCTTTGGAAAGCGTGGAAAACTAAACCCTAGATACGTTGGACCGTTTGAGATTGTCAAACGGGTTGGCCTGGTAGCTTATCAGCTGAATTTACTTGAAGAGCTCAGTGGAACACACAACGTGTTTCACGTGTCAAATCTGAGGAAGTGTCTATCCAATGAATCACTTGTCGTGCCATTAGAGGAACTGGATATTGATGAACAACTTCGTTTCATTGAAGAACAAATTGAGATTATTGATCGGGAAGTCAAAATTCTAAAGCGTAGCAAGATTCCCATTGTGCGCGTTGGGTGGAATTCAAAGCCTGGGCCAGACTTTACCTGAGAACGCGAGGATCAAATGAAGAAGAAGTACCCACAACTGTTCAAAGATCACGCATCTACTTCTTAAAGGTATCATTCTCACGATATCTTTTCTTTCAATTTCGAGACGAAATTCCCTTCAACAAGGGGATGATGTCATAACTCTTGCGAGACCTTACGTTCTTTGTTCTTACGTTTTGTTGTTTTGGGTTGTTTAAGAGATTCCAAAAACTTTATATTATGCAAGTACCAAACACTCTTCTACGTCTTGTTAACGACACCTAGTGTTCTTCATAAACCTGATGTTCTATGTTCTAATTTTCGGGACGAAAATTCCTTCAACGAGGGGATGATGTGACACCTCGCATTTTTCAGGTTATTGTCATTACCGTTGTCCAACCTTTATCTGACGTTTTAAAATAATCAATTTTATTATTATTAAATAATAATGATTGTTATATTAGTTATTAGTGGTTAACTCTAATTGGATTAAATTAAATTAAATCAAAATGCAAATTATGTTAACTGAGGGACTAATGGTGTTAAAATATACAAACTTTATGAATTAAGTAATCAACCAACCCCACCCATGGTTTCCCTTGCATTCACATTTGAAGCATCGTAAACTTTTCTCTCTAAACCTAATCATCCTCTGCCGTCAACATTACCACCAGGTGCAACTCCGGCAGCCTCACTCGTAATCTCCACTCGCGAACACTCTTGATCGTAGCCTCTTATCACGGTTAACTTTATCTGGCAGCCTCTTTCGCGAGTCTCTAGCCTTCGGTGGCCTTCTGTTTCACGCGACGGTTCCCCTACGGTTTTCTAAGTGATCGAACGACACCGCAATCAAGCAACCCGGCCGGTGACAGTGAACGACGATCGCACCAAACCCGCATCTTGTTCGGTATAGTTCTCTTTCTTGTTATTTCTCGTTCAGAATGTTATGGTTTCAATTACGGTTTCAATTATGATTTCGTTGGGGTTCGATGCGGGCTGCATTAGTCGGTTAGATACGCGTTCGACGGTGTGTGCGTGTGCGTTATTTATATACACACATGTTCTGTGTATATATATGTGTGTATGTTCTGGGCATATATATATATATATATATATATATATATATATATATATATATATATATATATATATATATATATATATGTGTGTGTGTGTGTGTGTGTGTGTGTGTGTGTGATTTTGTGAGTGTATGCGTAGGTAGGTGGTGTGTCTTAATGTGGGTGTGTGTGAGTTCATGGTGTGCGTGAGTGTGCATGATGTGTGTGTGATTTCTGTGAATCATGTGTGTGTATTATTGTATGTGATTGTTGTTCCAGCCACATGTGCATGTGTGTTTTTGAGTGAGAAAGCAGTGGGTTTCCCTTAGGCATGCATATTTATGTGTGAATGTGTCTGCATGAATGATATGTGTATGTATCGTGTGTTCTGGCAGATTCTGTTAGCCAACTTTGTGTTGACACTTTAGCATGTTTCTTTCAGGTTCTTAAGGTGCGCACGAATAGGACATCATGCATTTCATTCATCATCGTAGAGTCTAATGAACAATCTACATTTTTCTGTAAATTATATTTACTTGGTTTGCGCGTGTTTGCGCCGTTTAAATTATGGTTTATACGCTTCCGCATTTACTTTCATGTTTCGTATTTAATTCTGATTTTAAGAAACTTTATTTAATTTAGAAATTATATTTTGTAATTGTTGCGTCGTTTGGTGTAACTAATGGCTAAGATCCTGGTATGTCACGCGCCTAACGGTACTACCCTGTTTGTGGAAATTGAGGGTGTGACAACTCTCTCTCTAGAAACGAAAGGCGAAGCCGGAAACCTTCAACAACGACCACCAAAAGGAACCGAAGAGCCAATGTAGATCAAGCGAGGAAACGAACAACCAACCGGATCCGCCACCGTCATTGGGACACTGTCTCTCTACCAACAGAGTGAAACCAAAAACCACACTTATAGGATACTTGTATCAAGCGCTATCTACTGCTCATTCCGTTTCAAAATTAATACATAAGATAGGATAATGGCTCCTTTTCAAACAAGTACGATTTCGAACGAGACACAAATCAAGAGTTTTTTGAAATTGCCCTGTGTTAGACATGTATGAGCTCCTTGGGGAATCCCATAAGTTTTCTATACTTAATTTGTTTATATTAATATAATATACTTGTTAGTGACTATTAAATGATATTAACTGCACTTATTATATTTTGTTTATTAGTTTACAGTTCTTTCATATCAAAAGTCTGAATATGACTTTTGATGTCCCCAGCTCGTTACTCTTCTTTTGCTATATATATGTATACTCAAGGAACTCTTGAATATAGAGAAAATAATATTGTTGCTTTGTTTTCATGGTATCAGAGCTATAGTAGCCTTTACCAGCAATAACAAAACCAACCATGACCACAAGCTCTTCAACTAGTGCCTCTGCTTCCAGTCTTGTTTCTGGAGAATCTAGAACCTTGCCTACCTTCTCCACTACAAATCTGTCCAATCTGGTTTCCACAAAACTAACAGGTGAGAACTATCTAAGTTGGAAACATCAACTTATCACAATCCTAAGAACTATGGGACTTTTGCACCACATTGACCCCAACTCACCCAAGCCAGAAAAATCTTCCCATGAATATGCAACCTGGGAATGAAGTGATGGTTACGTTGCTGCTTGTATTAACGCCACTCTTGACTCGACGAACGATCATCTTGCTATCGGTACTAAGTCAGCATTAGAACTATGGAAAACTCTTGAAGAATCCTACATACAACAGGCATCTGCAAAGAAAAATCAGTTAAGAACTCAGTTTCAATTATTGAAACAAGGGAATCAATCTGTTATCTCATTCTGTGATCAAGCCAAGAAACTTGCAGATGCTTTATTCTCAATCGGTGACCCCGTAAGTGATTCCAATCTGGTACTTCAAATACTCCAAGGCCTCAATCCAAACTTTACTATGTTTGTTCTACATATTGAGAACACTGAACCGCAACCAACCTTCATTCAACTACGCTCTAAGTTACTTGTGTTTGAGGAAAGGCTTGCACAACAAAGCAAGCTTTCTACTCCTATCGAGGCTCTAAATGCTCTCAGCATGAATCACGATAATTACTCGACCAAGAAGAAAAATGACTCTACGTGTCAAATCTGCTTGAAACATGGACACTTTGCGGCTCGATGTTACTGGCGTTACTCTCCATCATCATCGAGTCCAAATAGAGGAAGAGGGGGTCAATTTTATCGTGGAGGACGACCCCCCCATGGTGGAACACCTGTTGGCGCTCGCTATGGTATAGGAAGGGGTGCGCGGTATGCGAATTTTGCTGGTTATCAAGAAAACAAGAATCATCTTCATGCTGATGTTTTTGATCGACAAAGAACAGGAAGCACTGATGGTGGGGGCAGCGATCTTCTTGTCCCTCCCAGCCCTAATTATTTTAATATGGACCATTTTTATCCACATACCCAAGACCCACTCAATGACCCTCATATTTCTTCTTTTGTTTCTGATCCATCTCGCAGATATGGACAATTTGGTCCTATCGGGCATTCAATTGGTGGGCCATCTCCACCAAACACAAGAAACTTATTTTCCTCTACTACCACTCCTATTGGCCATCAATTAAGTAACAATTCTCAACGTGAATCGGCAAATTTTGGTCCTACCCATTTTGCTAACTAGGTTGCTGTTCAAACTTCCGACTCTAATACCTTCACTGGTCTTACTACTCATCTTCCTTCCCTCTCTGACATATGTCAACAAGTTGATTCCTGGATACCGGACTCGGGTGCCACGGCACATATGACATCTGATCCTGCGTAGCTTTTTGACACGAAACCGTATTATGGAACTGATCGAGTAATTGTTGGTAACGGTAAGACCCTTAACATTACACACATTGGTAAAGCTGTGATTAAATTATCAAAACAAACCATCACCCTAAAAAATATTTTACTTGTTCCTGGTCTTACTCAAAATTTACTCTCTATTACACAACTTGTTCTTGATGACCCTGTTTGCCTTATTTTCTCATGTCATGGACTTTTTATTCAGACAATGGCGGGTCAATTCCTCCACCACATGGAACCTAAACAGAACACGCTTTATTCTCTCGTTGCTGGAACTTCCTCAACAACACAAGAATTATGGCACAATCATCTTGGACATCCTTCTAATAAAGTTTATGAACATATTCCGTCTATAGGTTTGAATAATAAGTTTTTTAATAAAGTTTGTAATGCATGTCAAATGTCCAAATCTACTAGAATTCCCTTTTCATTATCTAATTCTCGTAGTACTACTCCTCTCCATATTATTCATTGTGATATTTGGGGCCCATCCCCTTCCATTTCTCGTTTGGGTTATCGATACTTTATAACCTTTATTGACGATTATAGCCGTTACACGTGGATCTATCCTCTCACCTATCGATCCCAAGCTCTTGAATCTTTTCCTCACCTGAAAACACATGTTGAAAACATGTTTTCAACAACTATTAAATACTTTCAGTGTGATGGTGCACCTGAATTAACACAAGGACAAATGTGACAATTTCTCTCTAATTCCGGCATAACATATCGTATTTCCTGTCCATATACTCCTCAACAAAATGGTGTGGCAGAACGAAAGAATCGTCACCTTTCTGAAACTGCTCGTAGTCTTTTGTTTCAAGCACATCTATCCAATAATTACTGGTATGATGCCTATGCCACAACCGCTTTTCTCATTAATAGACTTCCGTCTGACACTCTTGCTCACTCGTCTCCATTTGAACTCTTATTTCGTTCTAAGCCTGACTATTCTCTCCTTCGTACTTTTGGTTGCTTATGCTATCCTTTTCTTGGTGACATACAAGATGATAAGTTGTCCCCAAAATCCATTCCGTGTATATTCATTGGGTATGCTCCCAATCATCGTGGCTACTTGTGCCATGACCATCTTTCATCTCGTACTTACACCTCTCGACATGTTAAGTTTCATGAGGATGTCTTCCCAATGAACATTTTAACATCTTCAACGATGCGTTCAACATCTTCCACCTCTACTCATTCCGTATCCATTCCCACAATAATTGAATCTTCACCCTCCTCATCGGTTCACACGTCACCTTCATCATCATCCTCACCACCTTCATCACCATCCTCACCACCTTTATCACCATCTATTTCACCTCTTCCTTCGTCTCCACCACCCCCACCACCACCACCACTACTTCCTCCATCTCACCCCATGCAAACTCGTTCTCGTGACAACACTTGTCGTCTTAAAGACTTTTCAGACTTTATGCTCTTTCATGCTTCTGCTTCTCCCATCTCTGAACCAACTACTTTTTCCCAAGCCCAGTAATTTGACAAATGGCGTAACACTATGCGTACGGAGATTACGCGCTTCATTTAAATCAAACCTGGGTGTTAGTTCCACCCCCTTCCCAGGCAAATATCGTCGGGTGCAAATGGTTTTATCGCCTCAAAAGAAATCCTGATGGTTCACTCAATCGTCATAAGGCCCGTCTTGTTGCCAAAGGCTATCTTCAAAACGAAGGACTTGATTATACCGAAACTTTTAGTCCCGTTGTCAAACCTGCTACTATCCGCCTTGTTTTATAAGTTGCTTTTTCTCATAAGTGGGATATCCGTCAAGTGGATGTTAATAATGCTTTTTTACATGGTGAACTAACGGAAACTGTCTACATGCAACAACCTCCTGGTTTTGTTGACCCTACTTATCCTAATCATGTGTGCTTACTCAAAAAGGCTCTTTATGGTCTCAAACAAGCACCTCGTGCTTGGTTCTCCAAATTATCCTGTGCCTTACACATGTTTGGCTTCTCTCAATGTGTCTCTGACACCTCTCTGTTTACCTATTACAAAAATAATATTACTTGTTATCTTCTTGTCTATATAGATGACATTATCATCACAGGAAGTTCCACAGAATTCATTCAGAAGTTAATTGAAGAATTGCACTCTCAGTTTGCTCTCAAAGATCTCGGAACATTAAGTTATTTTCTAGGTATTCAAGCTACCTTTTCCAGTGATTCTCTTCATCTTTCACAACAGCGTTACCTTACCAATCTTCTTGAACGCACTGGACTTCTGCATTGCAAACCATTATCTACTCCTGTTACACCCGGTAGACAGTTATCACGTTACTCCAGAATACCCATGGATGATCCAACTTTGTATCGCAGCACCGTTAGTGCCCTTCAGTATCTTGTTCTAACTCGTCCTGAGATCGCCTATGCTTTAAGTAAAGTTTCTCAGTTCCTCCAACACCCAACCGATAAACACTGGGCTGCTGTTAAATGCCTTCTTCGGTATCTTCGTGGAACCATCTCTCATGGATTAACTATCCAAAGGTCCACTAATCATGACCTTCATGCTTATGCTGATGCTGACTGGGCAGGATGTCCAAATGATCGCTGCTCCACAACAGGCTACTGCTTATTTCTTGGTCCTAATCTTATCAGTTGGAGTTCCAACAAACAACACACAGTCACTAGGTCTAGTACTGAGGCAGAATATAGAGCGCTTGCTCATACATCCGCTGAGATCCGTTGGGTGATGTCTCTTATGCATGAATTACATTTACCTTCCTTCACTCCACCAACACTCTGGTGCGACAATATTGGTGCCACTTATTTAGCAGCTAATCCTGTTCTTCATCAACGCACCAAACACCTGGAGATTGACCTGAATTTTGTACGTGACATGGTCTTGTCAAAGACACTCAAAGTTTGTTACTTGCCTAGCGCAGCTTAGCTTGCAGATATCTTCACAAAGGGGCTGTCATCAAGACGTTTCTCTCTTCTCAAGTCCAAGCTACACGTTGTTGACAACGTCTAACTTGACCGGGCGTATTAAATTATATTAACTGCACTTATTATATTTTGTTTATTAGTTTACAGTTCTTTCATATCAAAAGTCTGAATATGACTTTTGATGTCTCCAGCTCGTTACTCTTCTTTTGCTATATATATGTGTACTCAAGGAACTCTTGAATATAGAGAAAATAATATTGTTGCTTCGTTTTCAGTGACAAGGTTTAATACATGGTTTTAGTTTATGTTCGCATCTTATGACTATGTTCACATCATAGGCAGGAAACTAAGGAGCAAATTTGGAAAATAAAGAGTTCGTAGGAGTGGAGACTTGTTATATAAGTTGTTTGAAGAACAAATAAGTAATAGCTGTACATTTATGCTAGTCAATAAGTGACCATGTTAAGTTTCCTTTTGAGATAATAACAAATGTTGGACCTTAAATTATTAAAAGGATTTACTCTGTAGTCTGTAGTTATGAAAATAACCTTTTTATAGTTGGATATTAATTTGTTTTATGATCGCATAAGCTAATGTTCTATACTACTATATAATATACTAACTTTAGTAAACCCGTGTATTACACGGGTTGAATAAATAAAATATTAATATAACAAATTTATTAATTATACAATAATATTCTAAGATATGATATGATTGAAATAATAAAACAGTGATATCAACTTTTTAAAATTTTATTTATAGTTTTTTTAAAAAATAAACAATTTTGTTCTAAAACAAACCATATAAAAATATCATTTTTAAAAATTTTCTTATTACAACTCCCAGTTTTGATTATTTTTTGTTTTAGAAAATAGACTTTTTAAAAATATCAATATTTAGAAATAACCTTAATAAATAGATTTCTTTCTTAATTTATTATATACTAAAAATATTAAAAAATAGTATTAATAATTAAAGTAATTATTTAATAGGAGAGAGATGTGGAAAAATTTCGATGATGATAATTGTGATTCTGACACGTGGCATCCTATTTACCTTTTTATTATAGTAGAAAGATTTTAGTATAACAAGATAGTAATTATATATATACTAATAATCAATTTTAATATGCATTAAAAGTGTTCTATGTGCTTTATGGTTGTAATCTTTTGATTTTCACTTTTTTAATCTTTAACATTTTTATTTTAACCTAATACTTTACATCTCGAACAATTTAGTCCCAACATTTTTTCAGTTTCAACTTTATTTCCAATGCTTTTTTTTTTACAAGTTCTCCGTTTTACGTTTCGGTCTAGATTTTGTGAATTAGTACGCCGCAATGTGCGTGTGCGGTTCAACGTTTTTACGCTTTATTTTACCATTTAACAGGTTTGTCGCTACGTATTGTTTTGACTTATTTATTGTTTTATATGTTTTACATTTCGCCTGCATGGTTCAACATTTTTAAGTCTACTTTTTGTTCGGTTTTATTTTTCTCGATTTTTTATTTTTTATACAAGCTTTTTCGGTGTTGGTTATCACTGGAGTGGTGTGCCATTGGTGCTATTTGACACGGTATTACGCCTCCCGTTACAATGCGGGGGCTTAATACTAGTTTTACTCAAATTATAAGACGTCTAATACAATGTTTTAAGCATAGAGTACGAGTGCCGTATGCAATAGTTCCATTTTTACCCCTATATAATTCAATACGTTAAATATTATATTATTTTTAATACTTGTAAATGACATTTAAAATTTTTTAAATACTATTTAAATAATTAAGTATGCAACTAATAGTTATATTTTGTAGGAGTATTTTGGATAGTCGATAACTTTAGTATTTATAATTGAATTTTTTAGTAAATGACATATTATTTAATATGTCCAAAAACATATTAAATAAAAAATATAAATTATAATAATGATTATTTTTATTAAAAGGTTAACAACAACAACAACAATATTATGTCAAAATTTAATACTGTGTTTTTGTCATGTTATTGTATATGTAACAATGTAATTATAATTATAACATATAATTAATCATGATACAATTGTCACACCCCCGCTAAAAGCGGAAACACGGGGATATAACGAGACCGGGATCGTCATAACACATGGTAAGCGATAGAGAGCAATATATATAAATGATGACATGCGTGTCATGACGACACCCGACAACAAGGGGACTTGTGTCGTGTTTAGTCAATGTCCACAACACATAGCCATAAGCGACATGATGATGATAACATATATACACATAAGATGAAAATGTAAATGTTAATTCCCACAACCCGGGAACAAGTTCAAATGTTGATAATTGTTTACGTGCGTTCACATTGTTCAAAAGATTGTTTATCAAAAAGGGCTAAGTCCCAAAATGCATCCTAGGGTCTCCACTAAGGCAGCACACCTAGATTCTTGGACTTGCATGTTCACCTGAAAAGATATGCTTAAAACGGTCAACAAAATTGTTGGTGAGTTCGCAGGTTTATGTAATAAAAATGTAAGCGATGCTGTATAGATAGCGTGTCGGAATACCGTGAATACAGTTATTACACAAGTAAATATCACATGACATGAGCTTTGCAACCAAACCTAGCGACGTACACAAAGAAATTGTCGGCATATATTCACCCAAGGGCCCGTTCCTGGCCACTGATGGTACCAACTAGTATACCATCGAACGAGGGTGGGGTGTCAACCCAGTAGTACTACCAATACCTAACCGTCGGTTCCCACACTGGAATTAAATAGTTGCAAAGATAGAACCACACAGCAGACCCAAGCATGTATCAAATAGTACTTGCAACACAGTATCACGTTGATTCCTTGTATGTAAAATGTATGTAAGTTGTACAGCATAAAAATTGTGTAAGCATACTTTTCCCCCAATTTGTAAATGATTGAAATATTGTATAAATGTGAAAAGGGGCCACGAAACTCACTTGTTAGGTGGTAAGTATGTATGATCGATGTATCCCAATTGTTGAATGCAAATAAACAGTCAAACACCTATTGACAGTTATTGTATAGCATTAATGATATGATATATGTATATGCGCGCAATAATGATGGGTCGGTTCGGGTCGTATCGGATGGGTCACGTACAATACACACAGACTGACACACGTACTAGATCTTATGTAGATCCAAGTACAAGACATTGTCGCCACTAATGATGATATTTAAGTAAAAGTATCGTTGTTAATCAAAAGGATATTGAATAAGTGTCAATAGTTATAAGTCGATTTGGTCGTTGTAAAAACGTTAGTTTAATTTGCTCAAAATAGTTTCTGTGCCCTTTCTCGCGTTGACTTTAATATTTGTGGCCAAACAATGGCATTATTGTGTTAGTGTTACCTCGACACCACACGACATACTCACGCCACGCACAATGGGTCAAACACAACAATTTCAGTCGCACACAAGGCCAGACGCACGACTCAACCTCCATTCGTGCGAATCAACCCTCAATCGTGCGAATCAGCTTCATTCGTACGATTGAGCCTTCATTCGTATGATTGGCCTTCAGTCGTACCACACAACACCCAATCGCACGACTCAACTTCCATGCGCACGAATCAACCTTCAATCGTGCGAATTAGCTACTTTCGTACGACTGAACCTTCATTCGTGCGATTGGACCCCAGTCGTGCGAATCACATTCATTCGCACACATTCAGTCGGTCACCTGACTCAATCGCACACAAACACTCAATCGCATGACTCATTCGCATACACTCATTCGCACGCATGACTCAATCGCACACAGACACTCAGTCGCACAACTCAGTCGCACGACATGCCTAGTCGCACAACTCAGTCGCGCGATTGACTCAGACGCATGATCCAGTCGCACGACCCACTCAGTCGCACGGCTCAATCGCATGGATGACCCAGTCGCCCAATCTGCAGAATCGCGACTGTGGTCGGGAGGAGCAGCCCCCGAGCTACTCTAAACACGGGTTTTACACCACAAAGACCTCCAGAAACACTCAACAAACATACACAAACATGAAACACAAGCAAGGAGACCTCACACGCACCCATACGACCTTGTGTGTTCGGGTTGAACCCGAACACCCGAAACCCTAGTTTGGACAGCCGTGAAAAGGCTCTAAAATGGACAACCAAAGACAACTACCTGCTAAAGAGGGGTAGTCTATGTTGTAGATGATGTCAAGACGAAGAAAACGAGACCTCACGGGTCGGATTTGGTGCTAAGATGGTGATTTAGTGTGTGAAGAGGAGATGAAGATGAAGAAGATGGTGATAATGAAGATTAGGGCTGGAATATGGGTATTTATACCCAGCCCAAGTTTCCAAAATTACAAGTTTAGTCCCTGCACTTAACCCCCGAGTTTTCCCAAATTTTGTTCGGTTGAAAAACGACTTCGTTAGGTGTTTTATATTAATTATAAAAGTATATTTAATGTTATTATGACTTAAGAAATGGTTATATTAAAACATTTATTATATTTATAAAATGATATATTTAACGTTTTCAAAAATGGAAGTTTTTAATGGTCTTTTTAAGGTTCACACACGGTTATAACGAATGCACACACAACGATAATATTGCACACATGATATCCACATAAAGAGTCAAATAATGGTGAGGAATGACCAAGTATATAAAAGATGACGGACAAACACGTCAATTGGCGGACCTTAAGGTGACGGATGTCACAGTATCCCCCAGTTGAGAGAATTTCGTCCCGAAATTCAGCTGGAGTTAGGTCCAAGAGTGTCATCCTCGAAAAGATGTGGATATTTGAGTTTCATCTGATCTTCACGTTCCCATGTAAACTCTGGCCCTCGTTTTGAATTCCACCTTACGCGAACAATAGGTATTCTACTACTGCGCTTCAGTTGCTTGACCTTTCGATCCATGATCTCAATGGGTTCTTCAACAAAATGAAGCTTGTCATCAATCTTGATTTCCTCGATTGGCACGTGAAGGGATTCATCGGCCAAACATTTCTTGAGGTTTGACACGTGAAATGTATCATGCACACCGCTAAGCTCTTGTGGCAACCTTAACCGGTAAGCCACTGGACCGATCCTTTCAGTGATCTCAAATGGTCCAACATATCTTGGGGCTAACTTCCCTTTCTTTCCGAATCGAACGACTCCTTTCCAAGGGGAAACTTTGAGTAACACACGATCCCCAATATTGAATTCTAGAGGCTTCCGACGATTGTCGGCATAGCTCTTTTGGCGATCTCGCGCGGCTTTTAGTCGATCTTTGATTTGGAAAATCTTGTCTGTTGTTTCTTGGATGATCTCTGGGCCTGTCAGTTGACTTTCACCAATTTCGGCCCAACAAACGGGAGATCTGCATTTTCTTCCATACAACGCTTCAAATGGAGCACATCCAATGCTTGTATGGTAGCTGTTGTTGTAAGAGAACTCAATCAACGGCAGATGAGCATCCCAACTACCACCAAAATCGATTACACACGCTCTCAACATGTCTTCTAGCGTCTGTATAGTGCGTTCACTTTGGCCATCTGTTTGAGGGTGATAAGCTGTACTCATGTCTAACCGAGTACCCATCGCTTTCTGTAGTGTCTGCCAAAAACGTGAAGTAAATCTGCTATCCCGGTCGGATATGATTGACACCGGCACCCCCGTGCCGTGTCACGACCTCCTTGATGTACAGTCTTGCCAGCTTATCCATCTTGTAATCTTCTCGGATAGGCAAGAAATGTGCTGACTTCGTCATTCGATCTACGATGACCCATATCGAGTCATGACCGCTGTTTGTTCTAGGGAGTTTGGTGATGAAATCCATAGCTATGTTCTCCCATTTCCACTCGGGAATTTCAGGTTGCTGTAATAATCCCGATGGCTTTTGATGTTCAGCTTTGACCTTCGAACACGTCAAGCATTGGCTGACGTATAAGGCAATGTCTTTCTTCATGCCTGGCCACCAGTATAGATCCTTAAGATCATGATACATCTTGTCGGCACCAGGATGAATAGAATATCGCGTCTTGTGGGTTCATCCATGACTAAGGTTCGAACACCTCCCCATTTGGGTACCCATATGCGATCCATGAAGTACTGAATACCGTCATCCTTGCGAATCATTTGTTTATCCAACCCCCGGAATTCTTCTTCCCCCGCAAGGTTTTCTTCCCTTCAATGCCTCACTTTGTGCAATTTGGATCTGAGCTTTCAAGTTGGTTTGAATGGTCAATCCCAACGCTCGTGCACGTAACGGTTTCACACTTCTTCTTTGCGACTTAAGGCATCAGCCACCACGTTAGCTTTCCCCGGATGATACCGGATTTCACAATCGTAGTCGCTAAGAAGCTCTAATACCCAACGTCGTTGGCGCATGTTTTGTTCCTTCTGATCCCAGAATATGTTGAAGGCTCTTTATGATCGGTGAAATAATGCATTTGGTGCCATACAAGTAATGCCTCCAAATTTTGAGTGCAAATACTACAGCGGCCCAACTCAAGATCGTGAGTGGTGTAGTTCTTTTCGTGCACTTTAAGTTTGTCGCGAAGCGTAGGCAATCACCTTGTCCTTCTGCATTAGTACACATCCTAATCCCTGATGTGATGCATCGCAGTAAACCACAAAATCATCTGTTCCGTCTGGGAGAGACAGTATTGGCGCGTTGCACAACTTCTCTTTCAACGTTTGGAACGCTTGCTCTTGTGCATATCCCCAGTCAAACTTCTTGTCTTTCTGAGTAAGCAAGGTTAATGGTTTGCGCAATCTTTGAGAAATTCGCGATGAAGCGACGATAATAACCGGCCAATCCTAAGAATTGCCGTATCTCTCTCTGATGGTGTCTGGGGCGTATCCCACTTCTTCATTCATCCACTTCTTCGATCTTGGATCTTGACCGGGAATCTTGGATGAATCCCGTCCTCATTGACCACATGACCCAAAAACTTCACTTTCCCCCTCAGCCAAAACTCACACTTTGAGAACTTGGCGAAAAGTTTCTCTTCGCGTAGCAGCAGCATCCAAAATAGCCCGGAGATGTTCACCATGATCCTTTTGATCGGGAATAGATAAGTATATCGTCTATGAACACGATCACGAACTTATCCAAGTATTGGTTTGCACACCCCGATTCATTAGATCCATGAACCAGCTGGTGCGTTGGTCAACCCGAACGGCATGACCAAGAACTCATAATGTCCATACGAGTCCTGAACGCAGTCTTCGGTATGTCGTCCCTCGAATACCCTTATCTGATGATAACCAGAACGAAGATCGATCTTTGAAAAATACGAAGCTCCTTGCAGCTGATCAATAAATCAATCGATTCTGGGAGAGATATCGGTTCTGTCACCGTCAACTTGTTCAGTTCACGGTAATCGATGCACATACGGAACGATCCATCCTTCTTCTTGACAAATAGTACCGGTGCCTTCCCACGGTGAATGACTCGGCCGAATAAAACCTTTCTCCAGTAGTTCCTGTAACTGACTAGACAACTCTTGCAATCTCGGATGGCGCTAGTCCGATAAGGCGTTTTCGCTACCGGCGTAGCTCCAGGAACCAACTCTATACGGAATTCCACCTGTCGTGGAGGAGGTAAACCAGACAAGTCATCTGGAAATACTTCTGGGTAATCCCGTACTACTGGAATATCCACCAGTTTCCCTTCCTCGTCTTTCTTTTCAACTACATGAGCCAGAAAAGCGTAGCCTGCTTTCGTAGACTCTGGCGTGCTTTCATGCAGGAAATCACTTTAAGCTCTTACTTACCACCCGGTCGTTCTCCCTGAACCTTGAGTAACTTCCCCATTAAGGCATAGGGATACGTACTACTTTTGTCTCGACAGACAACTCTGCTGCCATTCTTCTGCGACAACCAGTCCATACCCACAATCACATCGAAGCTCCCTAACTCGAAGGGTATCAAATCTATGTCGAATAACGTCAACGAACACTTCCTAATAATCTCATCGGCCTGAGCAACCTTTAAGCCATTTATTAGCCATTTCTACGGAGTAGCTAGTTTCTCTAGCCTACTAGGACTCAAATCAAGTAATTGCACAAACTCAGAAGATATGAAGCTATTATCTGCTCCAGTATCAATAATATAGATGCGAAGTGATGATTGAGTAAGTGCGTACCCGTGACAACATTCGGGTCCTGACGAGCATCATTAGCTCCAATGACGAATGCACGTCCCCGAGCTGCGTTTCCCTGAGTAGCCGGGCCTTGATTCCCAGCGATAGCCAACACCTGCTGCTGGTTGTTCCCCTGTTGACCCGGTGCCCGATTCAGCCTGGGGCACATATTCCTGTAGTGATCGGGGCTCCCACATTCAAAGCAAGCCCTTGCATTCCCGGCGGGGTTAACCGCGTTGACGGGTGCTACAAGATTTGGCGCGGTTCTGCAATCTCTTGCCAAATGACCCGGGCGCTTACAGTTAGCGCACACCCGGCACTGCGTCCCTGGGGGATGATGATAATTGCACCTGTCACATTTGGGGTGCGGCCCCACATACTCTCTTCTGGCCTGAGACACGGCCACAATTCCTGGTCGGCTTAGACCTCTTCTCAAACCTTCCGGCACTCGACCGGCTCGATTCCCCAACATCCTTCCTCTTCTCGGCCCCTCGGCCCAATACCCCTGTTCTAACCATCTCGTCAGTCAAAGCGCCAGCTTTCAGAATTGCGCTCTGAATAGTAGGAGGAGCGGCTGCTGTAACCATCGCTCTAATTTGAGGCGCGAGTCCCCAAATGTACCTTTCAATCCTCTTTGATTCCGGCGTAACCAGATGCGGAACCAATCTTGCCAGCTCATGAAAACGATCAGTATAAGCTGCATGCCCTGCCCCCACCATAGCATGATTCCAGAACTCATGCTCCAGTTTCTGCATCTCGTTGAGAGGGCAGTATTCCTCGGTAATCAAGCTTTGAACTCGTCCCACGACATCTGCATCGCAGACTCTCTTCCTCGTGCTTGAATCTGGTGTTCCACCAGGTTAGGGCTTTACCCTGTAGAGAACAAGTAGCATACTTGATCCTCTGGCTGTCGAGGCACTCACTGATGTCGATCACTGCCTCCATCTTTTCCAACCACCTGGTTAGGGCTATCGCCCCACCTTTCCCATCGAATTCCCTTGGCTTACAAGCCACAACTCCTTGTACGAGCATCCCCGACGAGCATTGACCACTCCAGTCTCGATACCGGCAGTACCACCATTTCCGTTTCCTGGTTGCTCTCGTTTCCAGTCGGGTTCCCGTTTCCCGTTTCAGTTTCAATCCCACCTTGGGCTCCATCATCGTTGCCACCATCCCCGTGAGGGTGGTGTTGTTGAAGTGCGTCGCTCACTTGGGCCACGATAGTAGGAATCAGCGCGGCCAATTGCTGAGCGATCAGGGCTGCCATGTCGGCGTTCCCTGTTCCTTGACTGTTACTGGCAGGAGCATCGTTTGCTCTTGGTGCTCTGCCTCTGCCTCGGCCTCTGCCCCTTGGGGCTTCACTCCCGCCACTACTGTGCTACGGGTGACTCTTCGAGGCGGCATGTTCTAATCATAAAAGAGGTAACATATAACTTTAGTCACCATATGATACAAATGTATTCCACTTATCAAATTCCAATGTTCATGTTCGGTCAGCCAGACCACCATGCAGCCCATTTCAAGCATATTCTCGGTATACCGGTGATGTTTATATATAGGGTTCCCCGCAGCGTTCCCACCACACCCACGATGTACCGAGAATGATGCCTGATCCGGTTACATGACATCCGACTTTCCTTACATCATATCCATAATAATCCATCATAACAGTTGTAAGTCCATGTATACAATCACGTTTAGTCTAGCGGAGGTTGTCTATTTCCTCATCCTTCGAGGTTTCAGACATATCCTCCTCAGAGTTAATCTCAATGTCCAAGGTCAAGCGCAATAACATGATCTGTGATGATCTCTTCGGGTTTATACCCGGATCTGATAAACTAACTCGGCGCGCAGAGGGAACGGAAGATCCAATAGAAGCATCCCCATAAAGAGTGAGCACAAGGGCTCTCTCATAGGGTAGAAAGATCACATAACAAATAGATGAACAAATCAAGCAGCGAGGAACACATACACGAGATATAATATGCATACAGAGTCCTAGCATGCAAATCTACATGAAGGTTCCTAGGTTATAGTCTAGGTCAAGCGTATTGCCTAATTCTCTATAACCAATGGCTCTGATACCAATCTGTCACACCCCCGCTAAAAGCGGAAACACGGGGATGTAACGAGACCGGGATCGTCATAACACATGGTAAGCGATAGAGAGCAATATATATAAATGATGACATGCGTGTCATGACGACACCCGACAACAAGGGGACTTGTGTCGTGTTTAGTCAATGTCCACAACACATAGCCATAAGCAACATGATGATGATAACATATTACACATAAGATGAAAATGTAAATGTTAATTCCCACAACCCGGGAACAAGTTCAAATGTTGATAATTGTTTACATGCGTTAACATTGTTCAAAGATTGTTTATCAAAAAGAGCTAAGTCCCAAAATGCATCCTAGGGTCTCCACTAAGGCAGCACACCTAGATTCCTGGACTTGCATGATCACCTGAAAAGATATGCTTAAAACGGTCAACAAAATTGTTGGTGAGCTCGCAGGTTTATGTAATAAAAATGTAAGTGATGCTGTAATAATAGCGCGTCGGAATACCGTGAATACAGTTATTACACAAGTAAATATCACATGACATGAGCTTTGCAACCAAACCTAGCGACGTACACAAGAAATTGTCGGCATATATTCACCCAAGGGCCCGTTCCTGGCCACTGATGGTACCAACTAGTATACCATCGAACGAGGGTGGGGGTGTCAACCCAGTAGTACTACCAATACCTAACCGTCGGTTCCCACACTGGAATTAAATAGTTGCAAAGATAGAACCACACAGCAGACCCAAGCATGTATCAAATAGTACTTGCAACACAGTATCACGTTGATTCCTTGTATGTAAAATGTATGTAAGTTGTACAGCATAAAAATTGTGTAAGCATACTTTTCCCCCAATTTGTAAATGATTGAAATATTGTATAAATGTGAAAAAGGGGCCACGAAACTCACTTGTTAGGTGGTAAGTATGTATGAGCGATGTATCCCAAATGTTGAATGCAAATAAACAGTCAAACACCTATTGACAGTTATTGTATAGCATTAATGATATGATATATGTATAAGCGCGCAATAATGATGGGTCGGTTCGGGTCGTATCGGATGGGTCCGTACAACACACACAGACTGACACACGTACTAGATCTTATGTAGATCCAAGTACAAGACATTGTCGCCACTAATGATGATATTTAAGTAAAAGTATCGTTGTTAATCAAAGAATATTGAATAAGTGTCAATAGTTATAAGTCAATTTGTCGTTGTAAAACGTTAGTTTAATTTGCTCAAAATAGTTTCTGTGCCCTTTCTCGCGTTGACTTAATATTTGTGGCCAAACAATGGCATTATTGTGTTAGTGTTACCTCGACACCACACGACATACTCACGCCACGCACAAGGGTCAAACACAAACAATTTCAGTCGCATACACAAGGCCAGACGCACGACTCAACCTCCATTCGTGCGAATCAACCCTCAATCGTGCGAATCAGCTTCATTCGTACGATTGAGCCTTCATTCGTATGATTGGCCTTCAGTCGTACCACACAAACACCCAATCGCACGACTCAACTTCCATGCGCACGAATCAACCTTCAATCGTGCGAATTAGCTACTTTCGTACGACTGAACCTTCATTCGTGCGATTGGACCCCAGTCGTGCGAATCACATTCATTCGCACACATTCAGTCGGTCACCTGACTCAATCGCACACAACACTCAATCGCATGACTCATTCGCATACACTCATTCGCACGCATGACTCAATCGCACACAGACACTCAGTCGCACAACTCAGTCGCACGACATGCCTAGTCGCACAACTCAGTCGCGCGATTGACTCAGACGCATGATCCAGTCGCACGACCCACTCAGTCGCACACGCTCAATCGCATGGATGACCCAGTCGCCCAATCTGCAGAATCGCGACTGTGGTCGGGAGGAGCAGCCCCCGAGCTGCTCTAAACACGGGTTTTACACCACAAGGACCTCCAGAAACACTCAACAAACATACACAAGCATGAAAACACAAGCAAAGAGACCTCACACGCACCCATACGACCTTGTGTGTTCGGGTTGAACCCGAACACCCGAAACCCTAGTTTGGACAGCCGTGAAAAGGCTCTAAAATGGACAACCAAAGACAACTACCTGCTAAAAGGGGTAGTCTATGCTGTAGACGGTGTCAAGACGAAGAAAACGAGACCTCTCGGGTCGGATTTGGTGCTAAGATGGTGATTTAGTGTGTGAAGAGGAGATGAATGAAGAAGATGGTGATAATGAAATTAGGGCTGGAATATGGGTATTTATACCCAGCCCAAGTTTCCAAAATTACAAGTTTAGTCCCTGCACTTACCCCCGAGTTTTCCCAAATTTTGTTCGGTTGAAAAACGACTTCGTTAGGTGTTTTATATTAATTAAAAAGTATATTTAATGTTATTATGACTTAAGAAATGGTTATATTAAAACATTTATTATATTTATAAAATGATATATTTAACGTTTTCAAAAATGGAAGTTTTAATGTCTTTTTAAGGTTCACACACGGTTATAACGAATGCACACACAACGATAATATTGCACACATGATATCCACATAAAGAGTCAAATAATATGAGGAATGACCAAGTATATAAAAGATGACGGACAAACACGTCAATTGAATTGACGACCTTAAGGTGACGGATGTCACAACAATGTCGCACGTTATGATGTTTTTATTCAAATTCTTTAACGATTTGTTTTACCTTGATATCCACTAGTTTAAATATCATATATTCGATAATATATCATCACGGTATAATAACGAATCACTAAAGTTGTATAAATATCCTGAGAAATGAGCGCTTAATAATTGACCTAACCTTAAATAAATCATAATATCCCAACCAATTTTGCGACGTTCACATATAAACATTAAATTCAAACTGCGGCGAACCGCATGTGTCCATTATACTAATAGATAAAGTAAAACATTAGATACAATGTAATTTTACAAAAGATCAGACACCTAATACAGCTTTTTACGTATTAGGTACAAGTTTCAATGCAATCATTTCTTATTTTGACCCCTTATTATAAACTTCTTGTATTAATACATGATTAATGATGCAGTTTTGTCAGGCCTATAAAATAATTTATTATATGATCTTAGCTCCCCTAAGTTAGATAGGAAGTAAGGTCGTCTCCACGATAATATATGAAAAGTTAAAGCTTCATTGAAGTTTTGAAATTTAATTAAGAAGGAATTGTAAAAATAAGTGTCTTTAAAGTGAAATAATGTGAATTGGGATTAAGTGAAAACAATAACTGGGAAGGTAATCTCCCCGGGTTCAGATTTCAACGAAAACTTGTCCTCGATGTTGTGAATGGTCACATAGTCTAACCATTATTGGTTAATTTTAACCACTGAGATTGAATGAGACAGTTGTAAATGAATTACTCAGATCATACCCAACAATAAATTAACCAATTCAATTCTAACTCTCGTGAGGCTTCCCGATGTAAAGAAATCTAAAACACTCATAAAACTGGAAAGTAGTTCAATCAATATAAATAATTTTTAGAAGTTCTAATTAAACAATAAAATCAATTGTCTTAAAGTGCCTAGTTCAACAATAACCCAATTGAAAACACAAGAACAAGACAAAAGTAACAAACCTACACCTGGAGAAGATCACATGTGGTTTAGCTGGACATGGTAACGAAACCAACATGAAATAGATGAAAACAATTATTCTAAAACATTAAGGAATCAACCAAATGATAAAAATGAGATCTTGAGCCTTGAAATCGCCTCCGAAACTCTTCTGGATTGCTTGGAATTGTTCTTGGACTTGGAGACGGCTGGGAAATCAAGAAGTAGGTCAAAACCTAAATTTCTCATCTTTTTTAAAATTTCAGCGTGCCTTGCACCGTAGGTCATGTGATCACCATAGGTTACGTTAGAGCCTTTCTGATTTTTTACATATGCTGTGCCATAGGTCATTTCCCCACTGTAAGTTTTGGTGGGGGCTTGCTGCAAATTCCTTTGCACGAGCCACAGTAAGTACGGCGATTGTGGGTCCTACGGCGGCCTTTATTTTTTTCTTTCAAT
>JACVEC010000182.1:0-41934 GCA_025215565.1 Flaveria ramosissima | reverse complement strand
TTTTCCTTTCCCCTTCTTTTAGGTCTTCCATCTTTGTTGTTCCCCCATTTTCTCTTTTTCAAGCATTTTACGAAATTGCGCCACAAATGAACATGAGTTCGCTTGTTTTTACACACAGATAAACACGGGTTTATTTTGTTAAAATGAAATGGTCTAACTAGAAATGTCAAAATTGTGTTTGTAAATGTGTTTCAGATCAGCCGTCATAGAAGTGCGAGCCTAGGTCTTGTATTTATAGGCTCATGGATTTTACTGCTAAGGTAACAATAAATCTTTTGGAATCGCTAATTTTCTTTATTTAATAAGAAAGTTACTAAGAGAATGTTATGATGTGACATTCTCTGACTAAGTTAAAGTCATATGCGGAGGTTGACTTTATGACCTCACTCAGTGATTGACTTGTTGACTTGATGTACTTGACGTACATGCAAGTGTTGGTCTTCCGTAGAAGTTTAGTCTTCCGTAGGAGTTTTTGTCTTCCGTAGGAGCTTTGTCTTCCGTAGAAGTTTTGTCTTCCACAGAAGTTGAACTTCATTGGAATGCAAATTGTTCATCCGCATATCTTTGTTCTTCCGAATGTGTCCCTTGTCTTCATCCGCAGAAAAGTCTTCCTGTGCAGAAGATCCTCGGATGCATTTTGTTTAAGATTATCGACGGAAAACAAAATGTTCATCCGTAGATGTTTATTACACTTAGTCAATTTACAAAATTGACTAAGTATATAATGTTAAGCGTGCAATTACACATAAATCAACACAGTTATGAGTTAACTTATATATATACAAAGCCTACATTAAGATAATGATTTATAAGAATTTATTACGAAAATTGCTACACAATATATCTAGACCTATCAAATCTAGATCCAACAACGTATAAAATGATTGCTGAGTCATCAAAAGGAATGAGCAAGGTCAAAGCTTATCCACAAGCAAGAGACTTTAACATTATGTTTCCAATTATACTTGGAGAGAAAAGGAAAATACATTTTTTTTAATCTTCTTTTCTTATTTTCACCTCTCCTATTCTTTTCACTTATTTTTAATTTTGAATGATTAATTTTAACAATTACTGACTTTCTTTTTCTTTCTTTTTCCCTCTTAAGTAAATTCAAAACACAATTTTATTACTTTATTTTCAGTTTATTCTAATAAAAAAAACTTTATAAGACAATTAATTTTTTTCTTTCCTCCAACTTCACTTCTTTTATATCCTTAAATAAACTGCAATACAACACTATGTTTGAAAACATGAATAAGGTTAGGCAACAACTTAAAAATGAATTAAAGTTGAAACGCAAAATTCACTTAACATTTTCATTAAAATATTGTTGCAAGTTTTCACCCATATCTAAATCCCTTTTAAACATTTCCTGCAACACATATTTAGCTTCATCTCCCTTTTTCATAGCTATCAAACGAGTGGCCAATAACCCAAAATTATGCGAGTCCAATTTCTTATCCTTACCTCCATAACTCAACACCAACTTCACCGCCTGCGCACAATAGTCTAGCCTCACCAGACTCCCAATAGCATGCGCATACGTGGCGTACAAAGGCTCTACACCATCATCCAACATCCTCCTCAAAACAGCCATCGCACCATCCAACTTCCCCACCCTACACGCGCCTAACACCAGCGCGTCGTAGGTCCTCGCGTCCGCCTTCAGCCCTTCATCCCCAATCCTTCTCAATAAGTCGACGTTTGATCTCAGATCTCCGGCGACAGAGTATGAAGTTATAAAGAAGTTGTAGCACGTGACATCACGCGCGACGTTCTTACCTTTCATAATCTCCATCACGCGCCACCCTTGGGTGAAATTCTTCTTACGCGTAAGCAAGCTGAGGATCGGATGAAACGTTGAAGCGTCGGCATCGTGTTTGCCATCGGTCACCGCTTGTTCAGCCACTCTTAAAGCGTCATCGATGAGGTGCATCTTGCAGAGGCGTGAGATTAGCGATTCGTAGGCTTTTTTGCGAGCATTTGATTCGTTGAGATCTGATATGATTTGAAGAAGGTCGTTGAGGACTGAGAGATTGGTGGAAATGAAGTTGAAGGTGTTGGTGGTGGTGAAGAAGCCCTTTTTGTAACGTTGGTTGAGGAGATGCTGGACTGTGGCGAAGTCTCGTTGGGCGCCGGCTGTTTGGATTAGGTCGTCGTATGCAGCGGAGGTGGGTGGTTCGGGGTGTTGGACGGTGGCGATTAGCCTGTGAGCGGTGCTAAAGATGGGTGTTGGTTTTAGGGTTTTACGGAAGGGGAACATGATTAATTACAACTTACAAGCGTTGCTCCGTTTAGCCGTTTAGAGTTTAGTCGAGAAATCAGAAATGTGAAGCCTGGGTCCGGTTCATGGCCCTTCTTAATTGAGCCTGAAATAATTTGGTAACTATTATAAGAGAGTGCGTATAAAAGTCTAACGTTACTTTACTACTAACATTTGAATTTTTTATTTTTATTTATATAATTATATTAAAATTTACTATCTTTTCTTTTCTAATTAAATAATATTTTTTATTATTTTATTATTATCTTTTTCTCTCTCTTCTTAACTCAAAACAACTTTTGAAAATATTAAAATATTTGTAGAAATTGAACAGTGATTCAGTAAAAATATCAATTAACAGTAATATTTTCTCTTCTTCACTTATAAGAAACACACCCATATATTTTTAAAAACTCTACTGTGAATAATTTTATAGACAGTTATAGTTTTGGACTAAATTAAGGTTAAAATTTAGTTACACGAATTTAATAAAAATAATAAATTAAATAGTTATAAAATTAAGATTTGAGAATTGTATACTGAATTCTATAAAAAAAAATAAACTATGATTGAAATTATCTATAAATAGTTAATTTAAATAATAAATCAATAATATTGATATTGAAATAAGATAGTTATAACTTAATTTAACTTATAATGTGAGTTTGATTAAAGAAAATATATAATAAAATATTAAAACAAATAAATCAAAACAATATAGCTTGCTCATATAACTTATATGCTTTTACTACATCTCCTAAAATAGATGTAATTATATAATGAACATTGTATATGTCATGAGAGATTGAAATGATAGCATATTGTACTTTTTTCCTATAAAACATTAAAGAAGCATAAATGCAACTAATGCATATACGATCATAAACTAGGATCATGATTACTTAGCATGACTGGTCATATCACACCGAGTCAATGATGATATGAAAGGTTTGAAGAATTAAAAGATTCTTCCTAATAAATAAACATGCAATCTTTGTCTTAAAAAGAACTTTAATATTCACCAAATTAGGTAGGTATGAATCCTTAAAATTCTAGAAGTGATAGAGGATTTATACCAATTAGAGTTTCAAATCGATACATCGTCTAAATGGTTATTAATTTCACAACTTAAAGTTATATATGTGTGGCTTAGCTAATGAGGTAGCAAGCATATTGTTACTATTATCATATTGCTTTTAGTAAAAATAATGAGTTTAGTTGAAATAAGTGTTGAACTTCCTACTCCTTAAGTTCGTGCATAAATTGTTATGTTGAGACGTCCAGTCGATTGCAAAAGGAATAATCATGAGAGAAGAAGTTGATGTTTGTGAACATGTCATTCACATCAAGCCAAGAGGTTATAAGACTTTAGCGCTCCACTCTCTCTTTCCACAACAAAGTTGTGAGAAGACAACAAAGTTGTGAGAAGAGTCTTCGAACCTCCACTGAATAATCTTCTTTCTAGGCATAAGATGTTGACTTGGCACTTTGTCCCCTTTCTTTGTATCCAGCAGAGTCACCAGCCTTCTTCTCAGCTTCTTCTCTTCTTCATTCAATAAATCTGAGTTGAGGCCAAAGAGTTTTGCGGCTTGGTCCAATGTTCCTCTAGGTAGATTAAGAAATTGATCTCTAGTGAGGGAACATGAGGAGCCATCAACATAGGTTAGTTTGACAGACTCCTCCTCACAAGAGATGTCACTCAGGGTTGTATAGTTGATGAGCTTTGTTTTGATCTCCTTAAACTCCTCTAAGGAGAGATGTTTGGAAGGCTGAGGGGATGGTTTGGGAGGTTGTTGGGTAGGTTGTGGTGTTTGGGTTCTGGCAAGTGTTTTGGGTTTGAGAATGGGTAGTTTAGGTGGTTGAGGTGAGAAAGTAGGTATGGATGATGGTGTAGGTTCAGGGGTATAAGGCTTAGAGGTTGGTTCAGTCTTAATGGGGAATGGAAAAGGAAGTGGTTTAGGTTGTGGTTGGGTTTGAGGTTGGGGTTGAGTTGTTGGTTTGAAGATCATCCCCTGTCCCCTTCTATACATCTCATTCCTCTTCCCCGAGCGAATGTTAGCCTTTATGTCACTGACATGTTGCTAGAGAGTCTTCTTAGACATTGGACCCACCTGCCTGCCAGAGAAGCCATGAGCCCGGAGATAGTCCTTCATCCAGGCCTTTATCACTTATTTTTCTGGCAGTAGCGAGTCCTGCTTCTTCTTCTTCATCCTCAGCTTCTCTTTTACAACTTTCTTTCTCTCATTCTCCATTTGTCTTGCTCTTTGTTGAAGAGCCATAAGATCGTATCATTGTCATGTGGAGATAGTTCTTCTAGAAAGAAACCCCTGGAGGTTAGGAAAGTTATCCTTTCCCTCCTTAGTTGCTGATCAGCTTCTTTTTTCTTTCTCTTTCTCTTCCTTCAAGGCTAACCTTGCTGCTTCTTCCTTTTGCTGAATCTGCGGCAAAGTTGCCTTTTCTAACTCCACTAACTCCTCTAATGGTAGCAGGAGTACATCTTCACTAATAGCTCCCAACTTGACAATCCTGTCAATGATTTCCACTTTTCTCCTGTTGTTGATAGCCTCCTGGTTAGCTGTAGCTGCTTTGCTACTTGCAGCTAGCAACTTTCCAGTTAAGAGTCTACCTTTCCTTTTAAGTTTTTCTAACCTTGCTTCCTCCTGAAGCTCTTCCTTAGTCATCTTCCTCTTTCCTTTGACATCTTCGAAAGTCCTAGACTTTGGGGGTTCTTGGATGGAAGTTTCAAGTTGAGTGGTGGTAATAGGAGCTGGAGTCAGTGATGATGTTTCAGCTAGGGTTGGGTGAGAAAATCCTTCTATTAACCTCAGATGCAAGTTCTAGGATTGCATGTGTGACTTCTAGATCATCGGATAAAGAGAATAGTCCTTCTGCAGCTTTGTTGGATCTAGAAAGGCTGGTGCAACCAAAACCAAGTCACTTAGAAGATTTTGGTACAACAATCAAAGGACTTCCGAAGCTAAGTATGGAACTTCCGAAGGAAGAAGGAGTTCTTCCGAAGACAAAGTGTAAAGCTTACTTCCGAAGGAAAACTCCAACTTCCGAAGACAAAGAACCTACTTCCGAAGATCATGACTCAGAAACAAAGATCTAAAGTCAACTTCCAAAGTACAGAAGTCCTCAAAGCCTCGGAAGTATAGAAGCCTCTTCCGAAGTATAAGTGGCTTCGGAAGAACTTGTTCTTCCGAAGCCAACTAACCTTCAGAAGACACTCCTATTATCCAGTGGACATAAGTATGGTCTCTCTGACACTCCGCTGCAAATCTCAGAGATACTGTATGGCGTTTTCTCAAAAGCCATGTAGTTGACCATACTTTAATCCATTGTTTATCTTTTTATGTTAGTACAGTTGCCATGTTTAGTTGGTGACAAAAGGTAAGTCATGGACATGTCATGACTACCATATCTTAGATAATACTTTATCTAAGATACCTTAACTTTAGCATTGTAGTATATGCTTTAGTCTTAGGTTTCCAGCTGGTATCAAAGTATATCCGGCTGTAGGATCTAGTATATATAGTTTCTCATTGTAACTCTTGTTTTATGCTTCTAAGAGTCTTGTAATATCTTGAGTTGAGAAGTAATATATACAAGTGCCTTGAAAATTTATTTCTGCGTGTTCCTTTGCTACTTGTTATATTATTATCAACTCTTGTAAAAGACATTACTTCATCTGATTTGAGTGATTCCATAAGTGAGTTTGAGAGAAATACAAGTGTTTAAGTGACAAACCCGATCCTGCAATTGGTATCAGAGCTTTTTAGGCTCTTGATTGTGAGATCTTACCATCCTAATCAACCTATTTTTCACTCCTCCTTATACCTCACTCAAAATGGCCCTCAACAAATCTGAAGTAGAGATGGGGATGATGACCAAAGCACCCATCATCACCCCTCAAAACTTCAGATCCTGGAGCAGAAGAATGGAAGGCTTCATCAGGTATCAAGACAGCAAGATGTGGCAATCTATTGTCAAGGCCCGTATAAGCCAAAAGTAGCTGGTGGAAATGGTGCCATGATTGAGAAAGTCGTTAAAGATTATTCTGATGAAGACAGGAAGAAGCTTGACATAGACAGCAATGCTATGATTGTTCTTATGACTGCAATTCCAAACTCTATCATGGTGGGGTTTGAGCATTGTAAGTCTGCCAAAGAACTCTTTGATGCGCTTGCTCAAATGTACTCAAGCTCAAATGACTCCAAGAAGGACTCACTGAAGCAGCAGTTTGAGAACTTCACCTATGTTGCCGGAGAAACTCTTAGCCAGCAATATTTCAGGTACATGGATCTCATTTCTTCCCTTCAATCTGTGGGAATTGCTCATGAACTCAGAGACCTTACAAGAAAGTTCATGAGTGCTCTACCCAATGAGTGGACATTATACTGTGTGTCTATCAAGAGAATAGAGAATCTGAATACACTCACCATGACCGAACTCTATGGGATCCTTGATGGATACCGTTTGGAAATGGAAAGTAAGAGGGGTCATCAGATAAGCAGACCCTTGAGTCTTCCTGCTAGCAACGCTTTAATGGTTGCTGAAGGCTCAGGAATCTCCCAGTCTCAACAATACCTGACTTACACCCAGCAGCCATCTTGTTCTTCTGGGCCATACATCACATTTCCTGAGACTCCAAGGTCTCAACAAGCTCAGCAAAGCTCTTTTCAGGACAGCTGTGCTTTTGTCTCAGGAAGTGGACACTCAAATGACTATCAATACTGCTTTGATGATCTAGAGTGTTTTAGCCCGGATGACGTGGAATACGTGGACATAGTCCAATAAATGGCTCTTCTAACCTACAGAGCAAAGAAGTTCTTTAAGAGAACTGGAAAGCAATTTCCTCAGAACCCAATCAACAGCAAATTTGGGTTTGACAAAACCAAGGCCAAATGTTACAACTGTAACCAACTTGGTCATTTTGCAAGGGAATGCAAGGCTCCCAAGTCCAACCCGGGAACCCCACAGGCCTCCACACATCCCTCTACACTAAAGCCCACCAGAAAGTCAACAGAAACAGCTGCAATGGCTCAAGAAGTTGACTGGAGCTTCATGGTATAGGATGTGACTCCTGCTCAAGCACTCATGGCCGGAACAGATGAAAACAAGGTATATGAACATCTCTGTACTCCTGCCTGTATTGCTAAGGTTAAACTGTATCAGGACTACAATATGGAAATTAAATCTGATATTGAGTCTTTAAATGTTTTAAAATCTGACTTTAAAAGGGTTGAATCTGACTACCAAAGAAAAATTGAGGAGTTAGAGAAAATTGTGTCCCTATTAAAACATGAACATACAAACTATAAGACTTAATAAAGGATTTAATATCCAAATTGACTGAGGCTCAAGCCCAGCTTGTCACTGCTGAGGCTCAAGCCAGGAAGTATGCTATTTTCGAGCAAAACTTCCAAGCCATTCTTGCATCATCCTCTCACTCAAAACTTTGTTACCAAAACAAAGGTGGGTTGGGAACCAATGAAATTGCTCCACCACACTTTTATGAGTCTATAAGACAACCAAGGTGTGGTACTGAAGAGCAAGAGGTTCCATCTGCTGACCCACCTTCTCATGAGTCAAAGAATGATGCAACTATGGAGACCAACACAGGGAAGAACCAGGTAATTTTGCCCTCCCCTGCCAATGATGATCAAACCCTGACCACCAAAGCCAGAAGAAGCAGAGCTAAGGCAGCCAGAAAAACTGCCAAGAAAGTGGTTGAGTCCAAGCTAAAGATAGACCCAAAGCAAAAGGGTGTATTCATCTCAGCTGGATTCCAGGTGGTTGGAAATTCTGATTCAGGAAAGGAGTGCAGTACCAGTACTCCTATCCTACTAAAGGATCAGAAATTAAAGGGAAAGGTTGCTATTGAAGAGAAAAAGAACAAGAAACAACAATCCTCACATTCCCAAAAGGTTAACATTGCATGCATAATGTGTGGTATGCAAAACCACATGGCCAAAGATTGTTACTACAATCCTGCTAGCACACATTATGCAAATAATGTTAAAAAGGAAGGAGTCAGGGAAGGTTTCTCATTTGGACCATATCAAATGGTTCAAGTGATGAAAAAGGGAAAGCTTGTTTCCGAAGCAAGGCTTCTTTCGGAAGAAGATTATTCTTCCAAAAGGAAAAAGGTTTCGGAAGCTAAAGCTGTAAAGACTCAGAAAAGCAAAAGAGTCCCCTTGAAACCATCCCAGAAGAAGACTGCTTCGGAAGAAAAGGTGGTAAAGGTTTCTTTCGAAAAGAAAGAAGCTACGGAAGAATGCCAAGCTACAAAATCTTTAACAAGTTCATCCTCTATGATTAACCAAGGGATGGAATAGAAGATCAAGGAAGATGCTATAGCCCAAACCTCTTCTTCAAAGATATCCATTGAACCCCCATGCATAAATTTTGGTTCAATTATGTCATTATCATTGGAAGAACCCAAGACCAATAAGGCATGGGTTTCCAATCAAAACTAATTATCTCACCTTATGTGCAGGGACATCCATATGACAAGAATAACAACATTTGGATTGTAGATAGTGGATGCTCCAGGCACATGACAGGGAACAAATCTCTCCTTCAACAATTTCAACATTATGATGGAGGTCCTGTCTAGTTTGGAGGTGAGGCCGGAGGATATATTTCTGGCAGAGGAAGTATATCCAATGGAAAGTTAAAGGTTGACAAAGTTAATTTTGTCAAACAGCTTGAACACAACCTGTTAAGTGTTTCTGAATTCTGTGATCAAAAGCATCAAATGCTCTTCACAGAACATGAGTGCATTATCCTCAAACCCGGGATGACAATTCCTCAGGAATTGGTGCTTCTTAGATCTCCCAGGAAAGGGGATATGTACAAGCTGGATATGAACAATGCTTCCCCAATGGGAGAAGTATCATGCTTTCTTTCCAAAGCTGATGGTGATGAGTTAACACTATGGCATAAACGAATGTGTCATGTAAATTTTAAGACAATGAATAAATTGGCTAAAAATAACTTGGTACATGGTTTGCCTAAAAAGGAATTTTTCTATAAAGATAACCGTGTTGCTTGCCTGAAAGGGAAACAACACAGGGCATCTCATAAATCCAAAGTTGTTAACTCCATCACCACTCCATTACACTTATTGCACATGGATCTATTTGGTCCCACAAGTATAATGAGCATTGGAAGAAAATCATATTGCCTTGTGATTGTTGATGATTTTACTAGATTTACATGGGTATTCTTTTTAAGAACCAAAGATGAAACTGCTGAAACTTTGAAATCTTTTATTCTTAAAATAGAAAATCAAATTGATCACAAGGTTAAAATAATTAGAAGTAATCAAGGGACTGAGTTTAAGAACCTAGTTCTTGACTCATTTTGTAACTCAAAAGGGATTGCAAGACAATATAGTGCTCCCAGAACTCCTCAACAAAATGGTGTTGCTGAGAGGAGAAATAGGACACTTATTGAGGCTGCTCGGACTATGTTAGCTGATTCAAAGCTGCCTCTAACATTCTGGGCAGAGGCAGTCACCACTGCATGCTATGTGCAGAACAGAGTTCTTGTAGTAAAGTCACATGGAAAAACCCCTTATGAGTTATGGAACAAGAGGCCACCGTTCATTGGCTTTCTAAGGTCCTTTGGCAGCAGGTTTACCATACTTAACACAAAAGACAATTTGGCAAAATTTGCTGAAAAGTCGGATGATGCTATCTTTGTTGGGTATTCCTCTTACTCTAAAGCTTATAGGGTTTACAAAATTAAAAATCAACAATTTGGGGAATCTTCCAACATTGTAGTTAATGAGCACACTCCTTGTGTTAGGGGGAATGGCCCTGATCATATCTTTGATTTAGAATTGTTTCCAAACTATTCTAAACCATCTTGTGAGAATATTCCAGCTGGAACAGGTGCTCAAAGTGACTCTGATAAAGATCAACTGTTTGAGCTTCCCAGACCTATTCCAAGTTCTCCAAGAGTTGCAACAAATCAAGTTCCCACTATTGAAAGATCTGACAGTATAACCATCTCAAGAGATAGTGGTACTTCAAAAAGGGATTCTCCTGCTGACTTTCAAATCTCTTCAGGTGACCCTGCATAACACCAGGCTGATGAAAGCACCATCTTGAAGGAACAAGCAACTGTTAATGATGCTTCACAGCAAACAAATGATGATGTTTCTCTTTCATTCAATCAGTCCTCATTGAATGAGTTTGAAACAATAGCTGGACCAAGTATTCAAGCTCCTGAGCAAAATATGTCCAATTTGGACTTATCTTTGCAACTGGAGGTGATTCCTAGACTCAGGATTCATAACACTCATCCAGCTGAAAACATTATAGGGGAAGTCTCTGAAGGCGTGAGAACAAGAGGACAAACTCACAATGGGAATGTCTGCTTGTACTCATGCTTTTTATCCCAAATGGAACCCAAGAAGGTGGAAGATGCCTTGAAAGATAGTATCTGGGTTGAATCAATGCAAGAGGAGCTGCTTCAATTCAAAAGACAAAAGGTTTGGAACCTATGTCCGCTACCATCTGGTCAAGTACCTATAGGCACTAAATGGGTATTCAGAAACAAGAGAGATGATAGAGGCTTGATTATCAAGAACAAGGCAAGACTGGTGGTTCAAGGATACACTCAAGAGGATAGAATCGATTATACTGATGTCTTTGCACCTGTTGCAAGAGTTGAGGCAGTTAGGATCTTCCTTGCTTATGCTGCATCCAAGAATTTCACTGGCTACCAGCTTGATGTCAAGTGTGCCTTTCTATATGGGGATATAGATAGGGAAGTCTATGTATGCCAACCTCCAGGATTTGAAGATCCACAATATCCCAACTATGTGTGCAAGTTGGATAAAACTCTATATGGGCTGCACCAAGCACCTAGGCTGTGGTATGAGACATTGCCTCAGTTTCTCCTGAAGAATGGTTACACTAGAGGTACCATCGATAAAACTCTTTTCATAAGAAAGTCTGGGAAAGACATCTTGCTCGTTCAAGTCTATGTTGATGATATCATATTTGGTTCCTCAAATGACCAAGTGTGTAAAGACTTTGAGAGCATTATGAAGAAGAAGTTCGAGATGAGTTCCATGGGAAAAATGGACTTTTTCCTTGCAATTCAGGTAAAGCAATTGAAGGAAGGGTTCTTTATCAATCAATCTAAGTATGTCAATGATATCTTAGAACGATTTGATATGAAGGATTGTAAAGCAGCAAAAACACCTATACCCAGAAACCACAATCTCTGCCCTGATTCTGAGGGGGAGGATACTGATCAACATCAGTACAGAACAATTATTGGTTCTCTGATGTATCTCACAACAAGTAGACCTGATATCATGTTTGCAACTTGCATTTGTGCAAGATATCAGGCTGCTCCAAAGGTGTCTCACCTAATAGCTGCCAAGAGAATTCTTAGATACCTCAAAGGAGCACCTAAGCTAGGTCTCTGGTATCCAAGAAACAGTGATTTCAATCTCTATGGTTACTCTGACAGTGACTATGGTGGCTGCAACATCAACAAGAAATCAACATCTGGTGGATGTCAATTTCTTGGTGGAAGGATCATCTCATGGCAATGCAAGAAGCAATCCTGTGTCTCTACATCAACTGTTGAAGCTGAATACATTGTTGCTGCTAGTTGCTGTGCTCAGCTGCTGTGGATTCAAAACCAGATGATAGACTATGGATTCCAGGTGGTTGAAAATTCAGATTCAGGAAAGGGGTGCAGTACCAGTACTCCTATACTACCAAAGGATCAGAAATTAAAGGGAAAGGTTGCTGATGAAGAGAAAAAGAACAAGAAACAGCAATCCTCACATTCCCAAAAGATTAACATTGCATGCATAATGTGTGGTCTGCAAAACCACATGGCCAAAGATTGTTACTACAATCCTGCTAGCACACATTATGCAAATAATTTTAAAAAAGAAGGAGTCAGGGAAGGTTTCTCATTTGGACCATATAAAATGGTTCAAGTGATGAAAAAGGGAAAGCTTGTTTCCGAAGCAAGGTTTCTTTCGGAAGAAGATTCTTCTTCCGAAAGGAAAAAGGCTTCGGAAGCTAAAGCTGTAAAGACTCAGAAAAGCAAAAGAGTCCCCTTGAAACTATCCCATAAGAAGACTGCTTCGGAAGAAAAGGTGAAAAAGTTTCTTTCGAAAAGAAAGAAGCTTCGGAAGAATGCCAAGCTACAAAAGCTTCAACAAGCTCATCCTCTATGATCAACCAAGGGATGGAATAGAAGATCAAGGAAGATGATGTAGCCCAAACCTCTTCTTCAAAGACATCCATTGAACCCCCATGCATAAATTTTGGTTCAATTATGTCATTATCATTGGAAGAACCCAAGACCAATAAGGCTTGTGTTTCTAATCAAAACTAATTATCTCACCTTATGTGCAGGGACATCCATATGACAAGAATAACAACATTTGGATTGTAGATAGTGGATGCTCCAGGCACATGACAGGGAACAGATCTCTCCTTCAACAATTTCAACATTATGATGGAGGTCTTGTCCAGTTTGGAGGTGAGGCCGGAGGATATATTTCTGACAGAGGAAGTATATCCAATGGAAAGTTAAAGGTTGACAAAGTTAACTTTGTCAAACAGCTTGAACACAACCTGTTAAGTGTTTCTCAATTCTGTGATCGAAAGCATCAAATGCTCTTCACAGAACATGAGTGCATTATCCTCAAACCCGGGATGACAATTCCTCTGGAATTGGTGCTTCTAAGATTTCCCAGGAAAGGGGATATGTATAAGCTGGATATGAACAATGCTTCCCCAATGGGAGAAGTATCATGCTTTCTTTCCAAAGCTGATGGTGATGAGTCAACACTATGGCATAAACGAATGTGTCATGTAAAGGCTAAAAATAACTTGGTACATGGTTTGCCTAAAAAGGAATTTTTCTGCAAAGATAACTGTGTTGCTTGCCTAAAAGGGAAACAACACAGGGCATCTCATAAATCCAAAGTTGTTAACTCCATCACCACTCCATTACACTTATTGCACATGGATCTATTTGGTCCCACAAGTATAATGAGCATTGGAAGAAAATCATATTGCCTTGTGATTGTTGATGATTTTACTAGATTTATATGGGTATTCTTTTTAAGAACCAAAGATGAAACCGTTGAAACTTTGAAATCTTTTATTCTTAAAATAGAAAATCAAGTTGATCACAAGGTTAAAATAATTAGAAGTGATCAAGGGACTGAGTTTAAGAACCTAGTTCTTGACTCATTTTGTAAATCAAAAGGGATTGCAAGACAATATAGTGCTCCCAAAACTCCTCAACAAAATGGTGTTGCTGAGAGGAGAAATAGGACACTAATTGAGGCTGCTCGGACTATGTTAGCTGATTCAAAGCTGCCTCTAACATTCTGGGCAGAGGCAGTCAGCACTGCATGCTATGTGCAGAATAGAGTTCTTGTAGTAAAGCCACATGGAAAAACCCCTTATGAGTTATGGAACAAGAGGCCACCGTTCATTAGCTTTTTAAGGTCCTTTGGCAGCAGGTGTACCATACTTAACACAAAATACAATTTGGCAAAATTTGCTGAAAAGTCGGATGATGCTATTTGTTGGATATTCCTCTTACTCTAAAGCTTATAGGGTTTAAAATATTAAAAATCAATAATTTGAGGAATCTTCCAACATTGTAGTTAATGAGCACACTCCTTGTGTTAGGGGGAATGGCCCTGATCATATCTTTGATTTAGAATTGTTTCCAAACTATTCTAAACAATCTTGTGAGAATGTTTCAGCTGGAACAGGTGCTCAAAGTGACTCTGATAAAGATCAACTATTTGAGCTTCCCAGACCTATTCCAAGTTCTCCAAGAGTTGCAACAAATCAAGTTCCCACTATTGAAAGATCTGACAGTATAACCATCTCAAGAGATAGTGGTACTTCAATAAGGGATTCACCTGCTGACTTTCAAATCTCTTCAAGTGAGCCTGCATAACACCAGGCTGACGAAAGCACCATCTTGAAGGAACAAGCAACTGTTAATGATGCTTCACAGCAAACAAATGATGATGTTTCTCTTTCATTCAATCAGTCCTTATTGAATGAGTTTGAAACAACAGCTGGACCAAGTATTCAAGCTCCTGAGCAAACTATGTCCAATTTGGATTTATCTTTGCAACTGGAGGTGATTCCTAGACTCAGGATTCATAACACTCATCCAGCTGAAAACATATAGGGGAAGTCTCTGAAGGCGTGAGAACAAGAGGACAAACTCACAATGGGAATGTCTACTTGTACTCATGCTTTTTATCCCAAATAGAACCCAAGAAGGTGGAAGATGCCTTGAAAGATAGTAGCTGTGTTGAATCAATGCAAGAGGAGCTGCTTCAATTCAAAAGACAAAAGGTTTGGAACCTATGTCCGCTACCATCTGGTCAAGTACCTATAGGCACTAAATGGGTATTCAGAAACAAGAGAGATGATAGAGGCTTGATTATCAAGAACAAGGTAAGACTGGTGGTTCAAGAATATACTCAAGAGGAGGGAATCGATTATACTGATGTCTTTGCACCTGTTGCAAGACTTGAGGCAGTTAGGATCTTCCTTGCTTATGTTGCATCCAAGAATTTCACTGTCTACCAGTTTGATGTCAAGTGTGCCTTTCTATATGGGGATATAGATAGGGAAGTCTACGTATGCCAACCTCCAGGATTTGAAGATCCACAGCATCCCAACTATGTGTGCAAATTGGATAAAGCTCTATATGGGCTTCACCAAGCACCTAGGCTGTGGTATGAGACATTGTCTCAGTTTCTCCTGAAGAATGGTTACACTAGAGGTACCATCGATAAGACTCTTTTCATAAGAAAGTATGGGAAAGACATCTTGCTTGTTCAAGTCTATGTTGATGATATCATATTTGGTTCCTCAAATGACCAAATGTGTAAAGACTTTGAGAGCATTATGAAGAAGAAGTTCGAGATGAGTTCCATGAGAAAAATGGACTTTTTTCTTGGAATTCAAGTAAAGCAATTGGAGAAAGGGTTCTTTATCAATCAATCTAAGTATGTCAATGATATCTTAGAAGGTTTTGATATGAAGGATTGTAAAGCAGCAAAAACAATTATACCCAGAAACCACAATCTCTGCCCTGATTCTGAGGGCAGACCTGATATCAAGTTTGCAACTTGCATTTGTGCAAGATATCAGGCTGCTCCAAAGGTGTCTCACCTAATAGCTACCAAGAGAATTCTTAGATACCTCAAAGGAGCACCTAAACTAGGTCTCTGGTATCCAAGAAATAGTGATTTAAATCTCTATGGTTACTCTGACAGTGATTATGGTGGCTGCAACATCAACAAGAAATCAACATCTGGTGGATGTCAATTTCTTGGTGGAAGGATCATCTCATGGCAATGCAAGAAGCAATCCTGTGTCTCTACATCAACTGCTGAAGCTGAATACATTGCTGCTGCTAGTTGTTGTGCTCAGCTGCTGTGGATTCAAAACCAGATGATAGACTACGGATTCAACTTCATGAGCACTCCTATCCACATTGACAACAACAGTGCTATATCCATTACTGAAAATCCAGTGAAGCACTCCAAGACTAAGCACATTGATATCAGGTATCATTTCATTAGAGATATTCATGAGAAAAATCTTATCAAACTAATCAAAGTTGACTCAAATGAACAATATGCTGATTTGTTCACCAAAGCCTTTGATGAACAAAGATTTAAATATCTCACTACAGCTATTGGGATGATAAATATTGATTAGTTAATCTCATTTGAAAACTTTTAATGTGTAAAGTCTCATGTCAAAACAATCTAAGCCCTGTTACAAAAGATCTTTTTCTAAATTTTATCTAAGTATGAATTCTTCCGAAGAGAAATTAACCCTCGGAAGATATTTTGCATATCTTCCGAAGCAAATTTCTCCCGAGATAATTTTCTTCTCAGAAGAGTGTTAAGTCTCGGAAGAAGCGATTGATTTCATATCAGATCTACTTCTGAAGCTTTTAACACACTTCACTTGAAAAGCAACATATACTCTCGGAAGTAATCAATTTACCTTCGGAAGTAAATTTGCCTTCGGAAGAATATTACCTTCGGAAATGCTTTATATTCGGAAGAAAGATTTTACTGTGTAACGGAAATCTTTTGGGCCCCACTTTGTAAAAAGTAAAGATTTTGTTAATGATGTCGGATTATTTAAATGGACTAACCTTACCGCCATGTCACATCATCCACTGAAACCTCACATCGTCTTATCCAAAACCCCCTTTAAACCGCCATTCCACCCATTTAAATACTTCCGGTTAATCACTTACATCCTTTATACCCAAATTACTGACCTAAAAGCTTTCTTCATCTTCAATTTACCCTATTCCGAACTATCTTTCTGTAATCTTCTTCAATGGCACTAAACCCTCAGCACAACCAAGTCGCACTCCTTGATTCTTCAAGGGATGTTGACTTCTCAGACATCATCTCCTTTCTGACCCAATCTTCATACTACACCGCTCTGACTATAAACCCCACAATTTACTCAAACCAAATGTCTGAATTCTGGGCAAATGGTCAGATTGAAACCCTAAATGGGGTTCGTGTTATTCGATCGAGCATCTGTGGCCAGGAGTTGGTCATATCTGAACAGATCATCAGGGAGCATCTAGAGGTTCATGATAAGGGCGCTCCAACGGAATTCCCCAAAACAGATTTGGACAATTCTTATCTCCAAATGGGATATGGTGGAGATGTCAGCAGGTCAACTGTCTACAAATTCAACTTCTCCTACAAATGGAAGTTCCTGCTGCATGTGGTTCTTCACTGCTTGTCTAATAAATCTGGGGGATGGGATCAAATCCCATATGAACTTGGGTGCCTAGTTCATGGGTTGGTAAAAAGCCTCCGTTTCAACTATTCAAGGTTTGTGCTAACTAACCTAATGGAAAATCTTCAAAGGGACACATTCTTCATGTATCCCAGGTTTCTCCAGCACATAATCAACTGTGAGCTGGACCAGGGCAAGCTTGTCTGTGCAGCTGCTCTGACTGCTCTCAAATGAGGCCGACCATCTTCAAGACCTTGAAGAGAGTGTCCACCAACTTCACCGGAAGAGATACTGCACTTCTTCCAGGTATGATTGAGCCAATGGCTCCTGGTGACATCCCTGTTAACCCCACAGGTGATGAACCCACACCAGCAACTACCCTCACTCTGCCAAATCTACCTTCTCCACCCATTACTTTTACCTATCAGAGACGTCACAAACGAACCCTTGTTCAATCTACTCTGATTGAACAAGCTCCTCATGTTCTACCAAAAAAGGCTAGAGTGGAACAAAGGGCTCCCACTCAGCCTGAGGTCCAACCATCCTTCACAATTGACCTCAATATGGGTCTTGAGTCTCCTCAGTCTCAGACCCATGAGCCCGAAACCCAAGCTGATAGCCCTCAGGGAGAGTCTCTATACTCCCCTGAGCAGCCAAAAAGGGACAGCCCTATCACAGGCTCAATGCCTTTAGACATTGATCAAAGTCCCAGGTCATTAGGTTTCACTTCCATATCCTTTACTGACCTTTTGACTGGAGTTGGTGAAGAGATTATGTCTCTTAAGGGCAATGAAGTTGATCCACAACACCCTCTCAAGGATCAACAAAGCCTAGAGAGACCTCTTATCTCTAGCCCCTATCAGCAAACCTTTACTGAGGTGAGTCCCACTGATGTGGAGAGGACTCATGTAGATTCAGCTGCCACTACTGAAGGAGCCTCAATGGATCGTCAAGACAGTGGTAACATAACTGAGACTGAATCTACGGCAACCATGCCCTTTGATGACTCTGAAAGAGACATCATTGTGCAAAGGAAACCAGGGCGCCAAGAAACCACATCTGGTGGTGAGGATGAACATACAAGGTATGTTACCTCATCTCCCCATGATTCTTCAAAAGAAGATGAGAGAAGAATGCAACTCACTATTCAAGACCTACTTTCTAAAGTCTCAAATCTTGAATCTAAGGTTAGGACTTTAGAGGATATGTCTGCCACTCAGCAACTCGAGATTGAAACTCTCAAGGCCAAACTAGCTGAGAAACAGATTGAGAAGTCTGTTAGGCATGTACCAATTCAGGTCTCCTTGACCTCTTTCTCTAGCTCATCAAGCTCTCAGGATGATGCTACCGAAAAGGGGGAGAGTGTTCAGAGACAAAGTCAAAGACTAGAGGAAACCCAAAGTCAAGCTCTCACTTCCTTGAGCTCAAAGTATCCTGTGCAACAAGCTGCAATTTTCCCTGAGCCTCCTCCAGTTGTTTTTCAAGTGGATCAAAGGATGCTCCAAGATCTCAATAGTTTCTTTAACAAGTTCCTATTGGAATCTCTTATAGAACAGCGAAGCCCTAATATGTCTGTGATATACTTCGAAGCTCAAGAGCTTCAGAGGTTAAATGCACCTTCTACCACTATTGAGGAAGTTGGTCAACCTAAGGTCCAAGTGGAACCTGAGATTAACTTCGAAGGGGAAACAAGGACTGATGGCCCAGCAACTGAAACAGTTGGGACAGATAGTGTATTTTCATAGACTTCCGAAGCACAATTCAAAGCCTCGGAAGAACAATCTCAAACTCCGAAGCTGAGATTGCTGCTGCGGAAGGATTATTCTCATTATCTGATGATCTAATAGTCACAGATGCAATTCTGGAACTTGCATCTGAGGTTAATAGGGAGGATTTTCTCACCCAACCTTTAGCTCTGACATTAGCATTAACTCCAGCTCCCATCTCTACTACTCAACCTGAATCCTCCATCCAAGAACCCCCAAAGTCTAGTACTTCCGAAGACATCAAAGGAAAGAGGAAGATGACTTCGGAAGAGCTTCAGGAGGAAGAAAGGTTGGAGAAGCTTAAAAGAAAAGGTAGGCTTCTAACTGGAAAACTGCTAGCTGCAAGTACCAAAGCAGCTGCAGCCAACCAGGAGGCAGTTAACAGCCGAAAAAGAGGAGATTATCGATAGACTTGTTGGTCTAGGAGCTGCAACTGAAGATGTACTCCTGCTACCATTAGAGAAGTTAGTAGAGCTAGAAAAGGCAACCTTGCAGCTAAAACAGCAAAAAGAAGGAGCTGCAAGGTTGGCCTTAGAAGAAGAAAGGGAGAGGAAAGAAGGAGAAGCTGATCTGCAGCTCAGGAGGGAGAGGATATCCTTCCTAACCTCCAGAGGTTTCTCTCAAGAAGAATTGTCTCCTCATAACAATGATATGATCTTATGGCTCTTCAACAAAGAGCAAGATCAAATGGAGAAAGAGTGAAAGAGAGCTGCAAGGGAAAAGCTATTGCAGAAGAAGAAGAAGAAGGAAGAGGAAGCAGGACTGACTGCTGCCAAGAAAATAGGTGAGAAGGCCTGGATGAAGAGCTATCTCAAGGCTCATGGCTTCTCTGGCAGGCAGGTTGGTCCTATGTCAGAAAAGACTCTTCAGCGACATGTCAGTGACATTAAGGCTGATATTCGCGCGGGGAAGAGGAAGAAGATGTATAGAAGGGGACAGGGGATGACCTTCAAAGCAGCCACTCAACCCAAACTCCAAACCCAACCTCAACCTGAACCTATACCCTTTTCATTCCAAATCAAAACCGAACCAACCTCTGAACCATATACCCCGTGAACCTACACCATCACACCTACCAACCTCTTCACCTCAACCACCTAAACTACCTATCCTCCAACCCAAAACTCTAGCCAGAACCCAAACACCTCAACCTACCCATCAACCCATCAAACCATCCCCTCAGCCTTCTAGACATCTCTCCTTGGAAGAATTCAAGGCAGTCAAGACAAAGCTCATAAATTGCACAACACTGAGCGATATCTCCTGTGAGGAGGATTCAGTCAATTTGACCTATGTTGACGGATCCTCAAGTTCCCTCACAAGAGATCAATTTCTTGATCTTCCTAGAGGAACTTTGGACCAAGCTGCAAATCTCCTTGGCCTCAATTCAGACACTTTGAATGAGGAAGAAAAGAAGCTAAGGAGAAGGCTGGTGACTCTACTGGATACTAAGAAAGGAGACAGGGTGCCAAGACAACCCCTTGCACCTAGAAAGAAGATCATCCAATGGAGGTTCGAAGACTCTTCTCACAACTTTGTTGTTGAAAGAGAGAATGGAGAGCTCAACAGGCTGAGTGCCTCATCTCTGCTACACTTGAACAGGTTTGACATTGCTGAGTTAGCAGAGAAGCCATTCTCCAACCCTTCAAACTCTGATGTAGCTGCCCATATCAGAATCATCTAGGCAGCCTTCATATGGCCGAGCTAACTGCTAGAAGCAAGGTTGAAGAAGAGTTGAAACTAATAGAGGAGGAGGAAAGGAAAGGATCAGCAACCAAAGGCAAAGCCTTTCTACAAATGGTTGAAGGTCCTGAACTTGAATCCATAGTTAGATGGGAGTATGATTATAACTCCCGTCAACTAACTCTCTTCAGGGGGACACAACAGAGGGTACATGTTATTCAGAGTGATAGACTGGATCTCCTATCCACCAATGACTTGTACAAGCTTCTCACCACCACTTCAGGGAAGAACAAAGAAACTGACAAATACCTTTTGTCCCTAGTGCTGAAGGCTTTGAGAAGCAGAAATAAGTGAGGTTTTGGTAGCATCAGCCTAGGGGTAGTTTGTTGGATCTAGAAAGGCTGGTGCAACCAAAACCAAGTCACTTAGAAGATTTTGGTACAACAATCAAAGGACTTCCGAAGCTAAGTATGGAACTTCCGAAGGAAGAAGGAGTTCTTCCGAAGACAAAGTGTAAAGCTTACTTCCGAAGGAAAACTCCAACTTCTGAAGACAAAGAACCTACTTCCGAAGATCAAGACTCAGAAAGAAAGATCTAAAGTCAACTTCCGAAGTACAGAAGTCCTCAAAGCCTCGGAAGTATAGAAGCCTCTTCCGAAGTATAGGTGGCTTCGGAAGAACTTGTTCTTCCGAAGCCAACTAACCTTCGGAAGACACTCCTATTATCCAGTGGACATAAGTATGGTCTCTTTGACACTCCGCTGCAAATCTCTGAGATACTGCATGGCGTTTTCTCAAAAGCCATGTAGTTGACCATACTTTAATCCACTGTTTACCTTTTTATGTTAGTACAGTTGCCATCTTTAGTTGGTGAGAAAAGGTAAGTCATGGACATGTCTTGACTACCATATCTTAGATAATACTTTAGCTAAGATACCTTAACTTTAGCATTGTAGTATATGCTTTAGTCTTAGGTTTCCAGCTGGTATCAAAGTATATCTGGCTGTAGGATCTAGTATATATAGTTTCTCATTGTAACTCTTGTTTTATGCTTGTAAGAGTCTTGTAATATCTTGAGTTGAGAAGTAATATATACAAGTGCCTTGAAAATTTATTTATGCGTGTTCCTTTTTATTATCGACTCTTGTAAAAGACATTACTTCATCTAATTTGAGTGATTCCATAAGTGAGTTTGAGAGAAATACAAGTGTTTAAGTGACAAACCCGATCCTGCAAGCTTCAATCTTAGCTTCGGAAGATTGAAGTTGTTCTTCCGAGGCTTTGACTTGTGCTTCGGAAGTCTGTGAGAATGCACTCTCTGTCCCAACTATCTCAGTTGCTGGGCCATCAGTCCTTGTTTCCCCTTCGAAGTTAATCTCAGGTTCCACTTGGACCTTAAGTTGACCAACTCCCTCAATAGTAGTAGAAGGTGCATTCAACCTCTGAAGCTCTTAAGCTCCAAAGTATATCACAGACATGTCAGGACTTGGTTGTTCAAAAGTTTTACAAGACTCTTACAAGCATATTACAAGACTAAAGCATATACTACAATGAGAAACTATATAGTAGTAGAAGGTGCATTCAACTCAAAAGTATTATAAGACTCTTACAAGCATATTACAAGAGTTACAATGAGAAACTATTAATACTAGATCCTACAGCCGGATATACTTTGATACCATCTGAAAACCTACGACTAAAGCATATACTACAATGCTAAAGTTAAGGTATCTTAGATAAAGTATTATCTAAGATATGGTAGTCATGACATGTCCATGACTTATCTTTTGTCACCAACTAAAGTTGGCAACTGTACTAACTGATAAAGGTGAACAGTGAAATAAAGTATGGCCAACTACATGGCTTTTGAGAAAACGCCATGCAGTATATCAGAGGTCTGCAGCGAAGTGTCAGAGAGACCATACTTATGGCCACTGGTTCATAGTAGTGTCTTCTGAAGGTTAGTTGACTTCGGAAGAACAAGTTCTTCCGAAGCCACTTATACTTCGGAAGAGGCTACTTCTTCCGAGGCTTGAGGACTTCTTCATATCTTCATACTTCGGAAGTTGACCTCTTGATTTCTTCTAAGTTTTGAACTTCGGAAGCGAATACTTTGTCTTCGGAAGTTGGAGTTTTCCTTCAGAAGATGATATTGCACTTTGTCTTCGGAAGAACTCCATTTCCTTCGGAAGTTCCACACTTAGCTTCGGAAGTCCTTTATTAGTTGCACCAAAATAGTCTAAGTGATCTGGTTTTGGTTGCACCAGCCTTTCTAGATCCAACAATAATTATATAGATATAACCACTATCGAAAGATCTATCTACGACTCATTTTTTGATTTTATATTTTGTTAATCAATGTTCCAACATTAGAAGGAGATAAAAAGTGGTTGGACCATAAAATAAGGTGTAATGAATTATTGGTTTACAGATACGAACCAAAAATTTAAAAGATAATTCATTTACAAAGTTAATGAATTAATTACTAGACATAATCACTGATATTTAAAAATGATGACTAAGTCACATACACTAATTGCCAATGCTTCAATTAAAATTGGTGTCCTAGATGAACAACTACATATTGTTATTGAGTGTATGGCATATCTGAATTGTGGTAGACTCGTCCATTCTAAAAAGTAAAAATCCTTGAGTAAAGGAACACGTATGAAGATGGTTAAGTCGATGTCTAATTTAAAAGTTTCATTAGATATAGACATGATAGTTCTAGATGAACCTTGGGTGCCTCAAAATAAAAAGATCTCAGTAAATTATATCATGTTTAGAAACGTATGAATCGAAACAAAATCGACATCGATAATATTTTTGTATATAATTTAGCGTTGGAGATGATGAAAATAATAAGGATCAAGAGTTAAGATATGCTTGTGAATGTCTAGGTGAATTGATTGGCCAAAATAAAAAGACACAAATAAGAAAAAGTTAAATTTACTAATATATTGGATGTAAGTGGGGCCTTTTGTGTAGAAATATTACATGAAAAAAATAAAAGATAGATGTAAAAAAATTGGTGGCACAAGCATTTTTTCAAATATGATGAGACACATTCTTTGTACTAGATGCAGTAAAATTCCAACATCTCTTAGGGCCTGTTTGGCAACATCTGAATGATTAAGTGTTGAACCAATAAGAGGTCCGAATCATTAAGTGCTGAATCATTAAGAGGTCTGAACCATTAAGAGCTAGTATATAATTTAACTATTAAAAAACAAATGTCTGACCAATTCAGATAATATGTCTTAACCATTCAGCATTAGACCTCTTAACCATTCAGCATCAATATAATGCTTAACCATTCAGAGGTAAATCTCTTAACCATTCAGACATGTGCTTGCGAAACAAACAGTCTAAACCATCAAGTGCTGAACCATTCAGACATCTGAACCATTAAGAGGCTGATTAAGAGGCTGCCAAACAGCCTCTTAGTCTGGTAATACAAAAGAAAATTCATATGCGTCTTATGAATAACTTGATACAAGTAAAGCTGTTTGATATAAGTTCTCAAGAATATTTTGTTTGTTGTATACACATTGGGATCCAATACGTTATGATTGATGACTTGAAGATAATTAGAACTATTAATAAGTACAAAATCATTGTACATAGGTAAACATACATGAAAAAACATATACCATGTGATTATGATTTCGTAACAAGTCTATCATATAATGTGGATTTCAGAAATAAGACAATTGGTCAGAAAAACACTTACATATGATATCAAAATCATTGAGTTAGATGAGAGAGTTTATGTGTCATAAACACGGTGGGTGATCCATATCATTGCAAGAGGTATTCTTTCTCATGAAATAATCACTAAATTTAATTTAAAAGAAAAATGACACAATCTTAGTAACAACAAATACCGTCTTCACCCACTTAAGTTACTGTTTCTTCATTGTTACAACCTCAAAACTGCATCATATTTTTTTAACAGCTACTGCATTTGGTACTTGTACTTTTTATATCCTATCAATCATCCTCTCAGACAAATGTACAACTGGTCAAAGATAGTCTCAAAGCAAATCCTCGGTTCCGGTTAATTTTGCATATTCGCTTTCGTTAATAGCACCTTTTTTTAGTTTTTTCAGTAGACGATATTCTCTAGTTAGTTCTTCATCATCCTCGGCCGATTGTACAGCACGTCTTTGCTTGGCTGTTCTCTTCTTCATGATGGTTTCAGTTTTCTTCTTTTTATCTTTAGCCTTGTGAGTTTTTGCTTCTTGCTGCTGCACATCTTTCTTTACTTGCAAGTTTTTCTTTCTTTGTTTCTCTCTATTTTTATCCCTGAACAATAAAAATAAAAATAAAACATTTACTATTTAAGTAGTTACACCCACTTTCTGGGCAGTGCCAACTGCTAATATCCCTTCTATATGTCTTTATATAAACTAACTGCATCAAATGAAGTAATCAAATTTTAATAGGCTCCTTGCTTTGGGTGATCAAGTCCGCCATGATAACGCCCAATCTTTCGAAAGAATTCATTTGAAATAATTTCACTAAGTTAACTGATTTCTAGGTGTCAGGTCAAAAGGTGATACAGAGCTTATCCAAGAATTACACGACTCATATTTGGAACAAGTCAAGGCAAATGGGTTAGAAGAAGGCTCGACTTTAAATGTGCATAACTCTCGCTCCCTTTACAGTTACAGGGCCCATAAGATAAGAATGAAAACAGCTCAACAAGCTGGACGCTTGGACAAAGTCATAGTAGGCTGCCCACCACTCAGACAGTCAGACCCAAATATCTTATGTCTAAGGCCCTGATATTTGTCAGGGTGGTTTTCCAAATTTAGCAATGTTAGTTTATCCGTTTATGATCGTAAAAACATAAATTGTGGATTGCCTTAACATATGCACTTATTTAGTCCCTTATTTCAGTCTAGACTATCAATTGTAATTTTCAAGATATGGCAATACCTGCAAATATAGAATTACCATGTAAAAAGAGAGCTTGTTTATTGGTTTTTTCGAATCAATAAAAAATCAACATCAAGCCAGCCACCAAGTCAACATTCTGTCTAGGTAACCAGGTCAGATTACCTTAATTCGATTCTCAAAAGTTAATTTTTGTGTAAAAGTTTGTGGAGGTTAACACTTAATGCAATAACCTTTTTATAGTTTTAAAGGTTTTTTGCTCTACCAATTTATCATAGGGCTCATAGAATGGAAAGTATTTTATATATAAAATCAAATTACACTAAATAGATTACGAATTCTATATCCAACTAGAAAAAAGTAGAAGAGAGTAAAAGGAAAAAAAACTTACTTGAACTTGATCTCTTCCAGATTTAAATCTTGAACAGCAATAAAACCATCAGTAGGAAGTGAGTTTTGCTTTACCTCCGACATTGAAGGTAGCTGTAATAAGCCATATCCCATGCCTAATTTTCCAATCTCTAGATCTTTCCATCTAATTATATAGTAACCAAAGAAAATTACAGATAAAGAAAAAAAGACATGTATCACACACACGATGGAACATAGGGGAACCAAATATAACCTGAGAATGAAATTGCAGTGATGCTCCTTATAAGCACGAATGTAAGAGACAAATGCTCTTAATCCTTTTTCCATGACATCACGATCCTTTTGCGCAGCAGCACGCAACTGAGCACAGCAATTGTGTTTTAGAAATGTGAAGGTAAAAAGGTCTCTTTGTAAAGTTTTGACATAAAAAAATATGTAGATGGAAGCTGCACTGTATGTTTTAGATTTCTGAGGTGATACTTACATGAGGAACTACATCAAGTGCCTCTTCGGTGCATATACTCTCTTCTATTGGAATCCTTTTAATACGCAAAAAGTTTACATATGCTTCCTCCTACAAGAAACCAACAAATGTAAAAGATAGAGGTGATAATTTCGGCCCATTTACTTGTGAATGGTTCAATTGTACTTCATGACCGACGATTCAACTATAAAAATAGCTAAAAGAAGCCAAAACATGTAGCTAAAACCGAGTTAAAAGTCACTCAAAACTTATTTCCAATCAATACAGCCTCCAAAATAGTCTCAATTCATTTATTTAGATTAGTATTGTAAAAAGAGGGTGTTAGAGATTGCTTTGTAGACTTTTTATCTGCAGCTTATGAAGATGAAAAATACAGATACTTCAGTCAGATGGTATCTGCTTATTTTATTTTGCTTATTACGCAGGTATGCGCTTTTATATGAGCAAATCCCAACAATCCCTTAATCCTGATATTGTTTTTGTAACCATGGGTAACACATTATTTATCTATAATCTTTTTTAGAGTTGAACAATAAGGCAAAATCCAACCCAGGTTTTGACTATCAAACCCCACCCATCTTGACGCCTATAGTAAAATGAACTAATAATAAGTAAACTCAAAACCTTTGGTAAAAGAAAAACAATGGCACTCCCTTGTCTCCCTAATCTAGCAGTCCGGCCAACTCTATGGATGAACACATTAGGATCCTGAGGTGGGTCATACTGCAAGCAACATATGAAATATCATCAACAAATGTGGTGCAGCCAAAATCCCAAGTCCTTTTCGTATAAATGAAAATTTTATCAACGGATTCAAAAGATTTTGCTAGTGTTTGACCTGCACTATGCAATCAACACCTGGAATGTCAAGTCCACGTGCTGCCACATCAGTGCAAAGAAGGATGCCACCCGAAAGAGATGTAAATGATGCTAAAGCTTTCTCCCTTGATGACTATAACAGGTAATATGAAGTGTAAGATTAGAGGAATTATAGAAGGTTGCCTTTTTTAACAATTAACTAGTTATAAATCTTCAGACTTAGATTCATCTTCTCACCTGCTTCATCTTCCCATGAAGTGAAATTATAGACAGCCCTTTTAGAGCAGCAAGACGTGGAAGTACAACTCCCCAATAATCCACACAAGCGCAAGTCATGAAGTAGCTGTACTCAGAATATCAATTCATAATTACTCTATATTTTAATGAATAATTTCTTTTATCAGAGAGCGAATGACAATAAACTCACACTATCATCTTTTTAGACTTGTTCTTAATGAAGAAGTCCACCAGCTGTGACGACTTCTTATCTGCTTCACATTTGATAAACTGCAATTTACAACATCACAGAAACTTATCTGGATATGATCATATGATATCGATTACTAAAACATGAACCTTTGGGTGCATACATGCCTCAATATGAAGACCTGAAGGTGTTTTTGAGGTAGTCGTGTGATCTGATGAAGAAGAACATCCTAATGATTTGGTCTCTGCACGAACTTCAACCCTTACAGGATTCCTTAATCCTGCTTTTGCTAGTTCTTCAACAGCATCAGTCTGCGTGGCCGAGAAAAGACCAGTTCTACGTAGCTTTGGTAAGCAAGAAATAATAGAATTTATCTGCTTCTGGAACCCCATATCCAGTAGTCTATCAGCTTCATCCAAAATCAAAATCTGTAAACCCAAAATCAGTTCTTAAATCAACTTTATAAGAGAAAGCTATAGTCTAAAGTCTAAACGATATCAGTACTCGAGGCAATCAAGATAACAACCTCAAGGCTACGAAAATCCAAGATATCCATACGATCCATAATGTCATGTAGTCTGCCAGGAGTGCCTATTAACAAATTAGCTCCTTCATCTTCTATTTTCTTCATATCTGATTTGACTTCAGTTCCTCCAACAAGAAGAACAGGCTTGATATCCGGAAGAGATGAAATAAAAGGTTGTGCAACATGGAATATTTGCGATGACAACTCTCTTGTTGGAGATATAATGATCCCCAACACCTGTAACAATTACACACATAGTTTGCATATTTTTTAGGCTAAAAACAACAATTGATGGAAACATGTGCATTTGAGAGCTGACAGCACACACAGACCCGTGAACAAACGAAAGCAATTGTTGCTTTTATTCTTTTACCTTCTATAATCCATCAAATTCATGAGCAACAGTTGAGTTGTTACCTGATGAGGTTTAACATGAGTGGTGCGGCGGAGGATTTCGACGAGGGGGACGACAAAGGCTAGGGTTTTGCCGGAACCGGTGGCGGCGTCGACGGCGACGTCTTTGTAGGAGCAGAACAGGGGTATGGTGGCGGCCTGAACGGGGGTGCAGAATTCGAACCCTGAACGAGAGAGGGCATCAAGGACTTCATCGGAGAGCGGAGGATTGAGGTCGGAGAAACGAGTATCGGTTAGTGCTCTGTTTGGATTTGAAGATTCAGTTGACGCCATCGCTGTCTTCAGCCAACGGCGGTGGCAAAGGAGGAACAAAGGGTTTGGGTTTAGCTTATGGTATTTAATCCAACCCATAACAAAATTGAAACCAAGGTTTTTGAATACTTTAGACAAATTAGATTTTAATAACACAAAATATTACTAATTACTCGATAATAAGTCATATTATTGATTTAACCGTTAATAATCAAAACTTTCATGTTGTTATTAATAACAGTAGCTGTAGCATAATTATCATATATTCACACTCAATTTGTGTTTTTTTAAACTCGATTTAGCTTGTATGTTTTTTTTTCATTTCGTTCATAATTATTATTGTGAACGAAATCGAGTTCAAATCAAGCAAAAATTTTTAATAATTATTTTGATGTAATTATTTCTTTTGTAATAAAAATAAAACTTTGGATTGTTACCAGCCAAATCAATAGTTTGGATTATTATCGACATATGAGTAATAATTTGTATTATTTAAATATAATTTGCCTTTATATTAATATAATAACTACCATAGACCCGTGATAAAAGTTTTATATATATGTGTATCATATCGGTTGAGAAATCACAGTTTAATTTATAATTTATTATTAAAAAAAACCAAAGTTATGTAACTTTATTATTTTATTCTGTAAAACAAGCTGTAAGGATTCCTTTAAGTCTGATGCAAACCAAAACATCCAATGTCTCTCTGCAACAAATGCACTAAGTGCTGAAGTAAGAAATGCTTCGGAAGTTTTACACCATACACTAGAAATACTCTAAGTGTAAAATCTTCCGAAGCCAAGACCAATATCTTCCGAAGCCAAACATGAAGTCTTCCGAAGCCTTAGAGACAAAGTCTTCCGAAGCTTCAACCTATGAAGACAGATTTCTTCCGAAGACTTTTAGTAAACATGCTTTATCTGATGTACTGTTCCATAAAGCTGGACACCTTTCCGCTGCATCTCTGTAAAGTCACCAACTTACATGAGTTGGTGAAAAAGTCCATGCTTTTGGTAACTGTACATTGAGGTCTTGAGTCTGTAACTTTCTACTTTATGTACTTTATCCTTTTTGTAATAGATAAGGATGTGAGCTATGGCATGTCATAGTCACAAGGTCAAAAGGCAGATATGTCTTTTGATCCTACAATTGATTTTGTTAGTGTCTAGTCAATTGTATCCAGCTGGCTTTCAAAGTATAGCCGGCTGTAGGTTGTAGTATAAGTATTCCAATTTCTTGTATCTTTCTTTATGCTTTGTAACACTTGTAAAAGTACTTGAGAAAGCAATATACTGCCTCCTCGAAACCCAACTCTCTTGTTCTGTCTCTTTTACTTTACTTGTGTTCTTTGTATCAATATTGGTTAATCCAGTTCACTATTTGATTAAGTTTAGTTATTCTCCTCATTGTGTTGTTGTGTTGTAATTGTTCAAAGCCCTTAACCGGTCCTACAATTGGTATCAGAGCTTTTCAGGCTCTTGATATAAGATCTCACCATCTTAAGATCCCTCACATACACAAAAACTAAACTCTCCAAATGGCATCCATCTCAAAAGTTTTGGTAGCATCAGCCTAGGGGGAGTTTGTAAGGATTCCTTAAGTCTGATGCAAACCAAAACATCCAATGTCTCACTACAACACATGCACTAAGTATTGAAGTAAGAAATGCTTCGGAAGTTTTACACCATACACTAGAAAATACTCTAAGTGTAAAATCTTCCGAAGCCAAGACCAATATCTTCCGAAGCCAAACATGAAGTCTTCCGAAGCCTCAGAGACAAAGTCTTCCGAAGCTTCAACCTATGAAGACAGATTTCTTCCGAAAACTTTTAGTAAACATGCTTTATCTGATGTACTGTTCCATAAAGCTGGATACCTTTCCGCTGCATCTCTGTAAAGTCACCAACTTACATGAGTTGGTGAAAAGGTCCATGCTTTTGGTAACTGTACATTGAGGTCTTGAGTCTGTAACTTTCTACTTTATGTACTTTATCCTTTTTGTAATAAATAAGGATGTGAGCTATGGCATGTCATAGTCACAAGGTCAAAAGGCAAATATGCCTTTTGATCCTACAATTGATTTTGTTAGTGTCTAGTCAATTGTATCCAGCTGGCTTTCAAAGTATAGCCGGCTGTAGGTTGTAGTATAAGTATTCCAATTTCTTGTATCTTTCTTTATGCTTTGTAACACTTGTAAAAGTACTTGAGAAAGCAATATACTGCCTCCTTGAAACCCAACTCTCTTGTTCTGTCTCTTTTATTTTACTTGGGTTCTTTGTATCAATATTGGTTAATCCAGTTCACTGTTTGATTAAGTTTAGTTATTCTCCTCATTGTGTTGTTGTGTTGTAATTGTTCAAAGCCCTTAACCGGTCCTGCAATTGGTATCAGAGCTTTTCAGGCTCTTGATATAAGATCTCACCATCTTAAGATCCCTCACACACAAAAAAACTAAACTCTCCAAATGGCATCCATCTCAAAAGTTTTGGTAGCATCAGCCTAGGGGGAGTTTGTAAGGATTCCTTAAGTCTGATGCAAACCAAAACATCCAATGTCTCACTGCAACACATGCACTAAGTACCGAAGTAAGAAATGCTTCGGAAGTTTTACACCATACACTAGAAAATACTCTAAGTGTAAAATCTTCCGAAGCCAAGACCAATATCTTCCGAAGCCAAACATGAAGTCTTCCGAAGCCTCAGAGACAAAGTCTTCCGAAGCTTCAACCTATGAAGACAGATTTCTTCCGAAGACTTTTAGTAAACATGCTTTATCTGATGTACTGTTCCATAAAGCTGGACACCTTTCCGCTGCATCTCTGTAAAGTCACCAACTTACATGAGTTGGTGAAAAGGTCCATGCTTTTGGTAACTGTACATTGAGGTCTTGAGTCTGTAACTTTCTACTTTATGTACTTTATCCTTTTTGTAATAGATAAGGATGTGAGCTATGGCATGTCATAGTCACAAGGTCAAAGGCAGATATGCCTTTTGATCCTACAATTGATTTTGTTAGTGTCTAGTCAATTGTATCCAGCTGGCTTTCAAAGTATAGCCGGCTGTAGGTTGTAGTATAAGTATTCCAAGTTCTTGTATCTTTCTTTATGCTTTGTAACACTTGTAAAAGAACTTGAGAAAGCAATATACTGCCTCCTTGAAACCCAACTCTCTTGTTCTGTCTCTTTTACTTTACTTGTGTTCTTTGTATCAATATTGGTTAATCCAGTTCACTGTTTGATTAAGTTTAGTTATTCTCCTCATTGTGTTGTTGTGTTGTAATTGTTCAAAGCCCTTAACCGGTCCTGCAATTGGTATCAGAGCTTTTCAGGCTCTTGATATAAAATCTCACCATCTTAAGATCCCTCACACACACAAAAACTAAACTCTCCAAATGGCATCCATCTCAAAAGTTTTGGTAGCATCAGCCTAGGGGGAGTTTGTAAGGATTCCTTAAGTCTGATGCAAACCAAAACATCCAATGTCTCACTACAACACATGCACTAAGTACTGAAGTAAGAAATGCTTCGGAAGTTTTACACCATACACTAGAAAATACTCTAAGTGTAAAATCTTCCGAAGCCAAGACCAATATCTTCCGAAGCCAAACATGAAGTTTTCCGAAGCCTCAGAGACAAAGTCTTCCGAAGCTTCAACCTATGAAGACAGATTTCTTCCGAAGACTTTTAGTAAACATGCTTTATCTGATGTACTGTTCCATAAAGCTGGACACCTTTCCGCTGCATCTCTGTAAAGTCTCCAACTTACATGAGTTGGTGAAAAGGTCCATGCTTTTGGTAACTGTACATTGAGGTCTTGAGTCTGTAACTTTCTACTTTATGTACTTTATCCTTTTTGTAATAGATAAGGATGTGAGCTATGGCATGTCATAGTCACAAGGTCAAAAGGCAGATATGCCTTTTGATCCTACAATTGATTTTGTTAGTGTCTAGTCAATTGTATCCAGCTGGCTTTCACAGTATAGCCGGCTGTAGGTTGTAGTATAAGTATTCCAATTTCTTGTATCTTTCTTTATGCTTTGTAACACTTGTAAAAGTACTTGAGAAAGCAATATACTGCCTCCTTGAAACCCAACTCTCTTGTTCTGTCTCTTTTACTTTACTTGTGTTCTTTGTATCAATATTGGTTAATCCAGTTCACTGTTTGATTAAGTTTAGTTATTCTCCTCATTGTGTTGTTGTGTTGTAATTGTTCAAAGCCCTTAACCGGTCCTACAATTGGTATCAGAGCTTTTCAGGCTCTTGATATAAGATCTCACCATCTTAAGATCCCTCACACACACAAAAACTAAACTCTCCAAATGGCATTCATCTTAAAAACTGATATGGAGACTGGAACCATGAACAAATCCCCACTGATCACTCTTGATGACTTTGTCACCTGGTGTTTGAGAATGGAAGGTTTTATCAGGTCTCTAGACTCAAGAATGTGGGAATCTGTTGAGAATGGACCTTCATACCCAGCACTCCTTCTGCTACTGGTGCTGGTATGATTCCAAAAGATGTGGCCAACTACTCTGATGAAGATAGGAAGAGAGTAGAGATTGATAGGAAGGCCATGACTGCTCTTCAGACTACTCTTCCAAACTCTATGTACAGAGGTTTTAAGAAGTGCAAAACAACTAAACAGCTATGGGATGCACTGAAGCTGATGTATGAAGGCTCCTCTGAAGCCAAGGAGAACAAGAAGGATCTCCTGAAGCAGCAGTTTGAAAACTTCACCTTCAAATCAGGTGAAACCATGACTCAACAATACTTCAGGTATGTTGAGATAGTGGATACCCTAGTGGATGGATGAGTCCTCTTGAGAACAGGGACATTGTAAGGAAGTTCATGTCCTCACTTCCTAGGTAATGGACACACTACTGTGTGGTGATCAAGAGGACTGAGAATCTCAAAACTCTTACTCTGACAGAGTTATATGGGATTCTCAGTGGCTACCAGATGGAGATGAACATGCAAGGTTCATCTGGCAACTCCAACAATCAAATGGGTTCAGCCCTTCATGTGGTTGAAAGGGATAGCATAGAACCCCAACATCATCTCATATGCTATCCTGAGAACTCACCAAAGGGTCCTTTCATCACCTTCCCAGAGACACCCAGGGAGAACTACACTCAAGGAAGCCCATTCCAAGAGACAAGCTCTTCTCAAGCCTTTGTGTCTTCTGATGAAAGCTGTGGGAACTCTCTCTTCACTCTTGAAGACCTGGACTGTATCCATCCAGATGACCTGGAGTACATGGAGATAGTTCAGCAGATGGCTCTCCTCACTCACAGAGCCAAGAAGTTCTACAAGAGAACATGAAGGAGGTTTCCAAGCAATGCAACCAGTGGAAAGTTTGGGTTGGATAAAAGCAAAGTCAAGTGTTACAACTGTAACCTGATGGGCCACTTTGCTAGGGAGTGTAAGGCACCTAAAACAAATGGTGGCCAAGCACAAACCAGACCAAACTACACTGACAAAGCCCCTCAGAATGAGAAGCCAAAGCAACATGCTGCTGTTGCTGTTGAAGAGGGAGGCTTTGACTGGAGCTTTCAGGTGGAAGATGCTTCTCCAAACCAAGCACTAATGGCAGACCATGATGAAGCCAAGGTATTGGAACATCTCTGTACTCCTGAATGCATTGCTAAAGTAAACAGATACAGGTCCTATAACTTAGAAATGAGATCTGATCTTGAGTCATTAAACATATTAAAATCTGATTTTAGAAAGTCTGAAAATGATTACAAGTTAAAGATAGAGGACTTGGAGAAAACCATTTCAGTACTAAAACATGAACATACAGATTTTAGGACTCAAATCCAGGATCTCATAACTAAGTTGACTAAGTGCCAGGCTGAGCTAGTGATCAGCAAAGCCAAGGCTGAAAAGAGTGTTCTTGAAGAAGAGACCTTCAAGAACATGATATCCTCATCCCTGCACAACAAAGTGTGCTATCAAAATAGACAGGGACTGGGATCAAATGAGATAGCTCCTCCACACACAATCTTGTCTGTAAGATCTCCTAGGTGTGGAACTTGTGAAGATGAGCTTCCTCTCATAGATCCTATAAGTGAAGAGGATGAAGAAGAGATAGTGAAGATTTTTTCTGAGAGGAGTGAAGAAGAGGATTCTTCTAAGGGCCACTATCCTTCTGAGGAGAAGAAATCTACTGTGATGACCAAGTCAAAGAGAAAAACTTGATCAGGAAGAGCAAAAGAAAAGCAAAGAAGGCTCAAGAGATCAAGGCTATTTTTGATTCTAAGCAGAAACAAGTTTTTATCTCTGCAGGTTTTAAAGTAGTAAAGACTGAAGACATCAACCAAGACTCCTCAGCTAAGAGTTCTGGTTCTTGTTCAAATCATCTCAGTACAAAGAAGTAGACTGAGCTGCTGTGTACCACTGCTGCACAGCCTGGACCATCAAACTCCAAGAACAATTCACAGTCCAAAAAAACTGTCTCAGCATCTACAAAGATGAAGATGGAGAAGGGATGTGACCAAAGCCAGTCTTGCTCTCATAAGGAGACTCTTTTGAAGAAGAAAATGTTATGTGTCATGTGTGAAAGTACCTCTCACATAGCTAAGGATTGCCCATACAATCCTAAAAGTACTATCCATATGACCAATACAAAGAAGAAGGAAATTGGTCTCGGAAGAAAGGAGTTCTTCCGAAGCACTGAAGTCTGCTGCAGTGACTGTAGAATCTTCCAAAGGTTCAGTCATCAAAACTTGTGAAGTCCCAAAAGCTTCTAAGGTTTTGAAGGTCAAGTCAAAGACTCCAAAGGTGGTGTGGAAGTCTAAGAAAGACCAAATGACTGAAGTTTCTCCATCAACAACAGCTGAAGATCCCCCTAGTACAACCATAGGATCTATTACTGTTGTATTACCTTCTATTATACTCAGTGAGCCCAAGACAAGTAAGGCTTGGGTTTCCAAATGTAACTAATCATTTTCTTTATGCAGGAACAGCTCAAGACAAGCAGGAATGTCTGGATAATTGATAGTGGCTGTTCCAAGCACATGACAGGAAATAGGTCTCTACTCCATAACTTTGAAAGAATTGATGGAGGACCAGTTGCTTTTGGAGGAGATGAAGGTGGTTACATTTCAAGAAGGGGCAAGGTCACAAATGGTAAGCTCAGCATTGAAAAGGTAAACTTTGTTAAGGAGCTTGGGTACAATCTTCTGAGTGTATCCCAATTTTGTGATCAGAGTCATAACATGCTCTTTACTGAGCATGAGTGCATTGTTCTCAAGCCTGGAGTGGTCATTCCTCATGAGCATATCCTGCTCAGAGACCCCAGGAAAGGAACATGTACAAGATGGATTTGCAAGAAACATCTCCCTCTGGAGAAGTTTCATGCTTTCTATCTAAAGCAAATAGTGATGAGTCTTTCCTATGGCATAAAAGAATGTGCCATGTAAACTTTAAGAACATGAATAAGCTAATTAAACATGATTTGGTAACTGGAATGCCAAAGAAAGAGTTTACAAGTGATGATCATTGTGTTGCATGCCTGAAAGGAAGCAACATAAGGTATCTCACAAGCCTAAGGAAAGGAACTCCATCACTACTCCCCTACACTTGTTACATATGGATCTCTTTGGCCCCACCAGTGTAATGAGTCTAGGAAGGACCTCTTATTGTTTAGTGATCACAGATGATTTTACAAGATTCACTTGGGTTTTCTTTCTTAGAACTAAGGATGAAACCCCTGAGATTCTGAAGAATTTCATCTTAAAATTGAGAATCAAAGTGATCACAAGGTCAAAACCATAAGATGTGATCAAGGAACTGAATTCAAGAACCAAATCCTTGATACATTTTGTGATGAAAAAGGTATTACAAGACAATATAGTGCTCCCAGGACTCCTCAGCAAAATGGAGTTGCTGAGAGGAGAAACAGGACACTAATTGAAGCTGCAAGAACTATGTTGTCTGACTCTAAACTGCCCATCACCTTCTGGGCAGAGGCAGTAAATACTGCTTGCTATGTGCAAAACAGAGTTTTGGTAGTTAAGACACATGGTAAGACTCCTTATGAACTTTGGCACAAGAGAAAACCTTTCATTGGTTTTCTCAGGTCATTTGGATGTCCCTGCACCATCTTGAATACCAAGGATCAAATTGCCAAGTTTGCTGAGAAATCAGATGATGGACACTTCATTGGATACTCTTCCCAAGCTAAGGCTTATAGAGTATACAATCTCAGAACTAGAATTGTTGAGGAGTCAGCCAATGTGACTTTCAATGAACACACACCCTGTGTGGCTGGTTCTGGTCTGATTGGCTATTTGATCTTGATTTAGTTACCAACTGTTTTAACAAATCTTGTGAGAATGTTTCAGGATCTGCAGAAAATCTAAATACAGGTGATCCTGATCCAAGATTTGAGCTAGGAAGACCCTCAACTCATACATCTTCAGCTCCAGTTGGAACTACTTCAGCAAATGAGGTCTCTATCAGCACTACAATGACAAATTCAGCTGATACATCTGGATGCCTTCAAATTCCAGCTCAGAGGCTCCTCAACCAGATAAAGATACCTCAATTGTAGAAGACAACAATGGTGATGGTGAAAGTGATCAGGAATTCCTTGATGCTAATAACCACACCATAGATGACAACATCAATGATGTCACACACTCATTGGATCAAGTTAATCTTGATAAGTGTGGTAATGTGGAGGGTGAATCATCTATGCCAGATCTAAATTTCTCAAATTTGGATCTTTCTCAGCAACTTGCTGTGATCCCTCAGCTAAGGATCCACAAGTCTCACCCCACCACAAACATCATTGGAGATGTTGTCACAGGGGTAAGAACAAGAGGACAAACCCATGAAGCAAATGTTTGTCTTCACTCTTGTTTCTTATCTCAGATAGAGCCAAAGAAAGTTGATGAAGCTCTAAAGGATGGAAGTTGGGTTGAAGCTATGCAACAAGAGCTGCTTCAATTCAAAAGGCAGAAAGTTTGGAACCTTTGTCCTCTTCCTCATGGGAAGACTACCATTGGAACCAAATGGGTTTTTAGGAATAAGAAGGATGATAGAGGAATTATCATCAAGAACAAGGCAAGACTAGTTGTTCAAGGATACACACAAGAAGAAGGGATTGACTACACTGATGTCTTTGCTCCTGTAGCAAGATTAGAAGCTGTTAGGATATTCCTGGCATTTGCTGCATCCAAGAACTTCAAGGTCTTTCAACTTGATGTAAAGTGTGCTTTCTTATATGGAGTGATTGATGAAGAGGTTTATGTCAAACAGCCACCTGGTTTTGTAGACCCTGATCATCCTGATTATGTCTGCAAGCTTGACAAAGCTCTTTATGGGCTGCATCAGGCACCCAAAGTGGTATGAGACATTGTCTGAGTATCTTTGTAAACATGGATACAGGAGAGGTACTATAGATGGAACTCTCTTCATCAAAGGACAGGGAAATGACTTATTGCTAGTTCAAGTATATGTAGATGACATCATCTTTGGTTCAACTAATCCAAAGCTCTGCAAAGACTTTGAGAAGCTGATGAAAGACAGATTTGAAATGAGTGCAATGGGAGAACTCAATTTCTTTCTGGGAATTCAAGTGAAGCAAGTTGAAGATGGCATCTTCATAAGTCAGTCAAAGTATGTTCAGGACATACTCAAGAGGTTCAACATGACTGATTGTAAGATTGCTAAGACACCCATAGCCAGAAACCACTCCCTTGGACCTGATCTTGAGGGGGAGTGTGTAGATGAACATTTATACAGGGCTATGATTGGGTCTCTTATGTATCTTACAGCTAGCAGGCCTGATATCATGTTTGCTACATGTATTTGTGCAAGATATCAAGCCAACCCTAAGATGTCTCACTTAATCACTGTCAAAAGGATTTTAAGATACCTCAAAGGTGCTTCAACACTTGGTTTATGGTATCCAAAGAATCCTGACTTCAATCTGTATGCTTATACAGATAGTGATTATGGTGGTTGCAACATGACTGCAAAGTCTACATCTGGGGGATGTCAATTCCTTGGTGGAAGGGTGTCTCATGGCAATGCAAGAAACAATCCTGTGTGTCTGCATCAACTGCTGAGGCTGAATACATTGCTGCTGCAAGCTGCTGTGCTCAAGTGCTTTGGATTCAAAATCAGATGCTGGACTATGGATTTAACTTCAAGGAGACTCCTATCCACATAGACAACAATAGTGCTATCTCTATCACTGAGAACCCTGTGCAGCACTCAAGGACCAAACACATCAATATCAGGTATCATTTAATAAGAGATAACTATGAAAAAGGATTAATTAAACTAGTCAAAGTTCATACAGATGAACAATATGCTGATCTGTTTACAAAAGCTTTTGATGAACAGAGATTTAAATATCTAATATCAGCTATTGGGATGATTAACTTTGAGTAGACTTTTCTTAAAACTAATTCTAATTATTTCTTAAATATGTGTGTCCTAAGTTGTCTAGTTCATCACTTTCATAAGCTCATGTTTTCTTTGGATATAAAATTCTTTTTGAAGACTTTCCTTAGATTCTTGAAAATTTCTGATCCTTCGGAAGATAAAATTTTATCTTCGGAAAAAATCATGTCTTCAAAATAAATAACTGTCTAAGAAATTTTACCTTCGGAAGAAGTCTAAATCTATCTTCCGAAGCTTAAATTCTTATCTCAGACACTTATTTGTTTTTAAGGACTTTTTCCTTCCGAAGCAAAATTAACTCTCGGAAGCTTTGTTGTTTCTTATACAAAGCATTCAAGTGTTTATTTCTCTTCCGAAGCAAAATTTTCAAGACTCTCAGGAAATCTTCCGAAGCCATTTTAGCTTCGGAAGCTTTTTCATTAAAACTTCCGAAGATAATTTACCTTCGGAAGCTTTTCGAATTCCAAGAAAACTACTTTTTGAGCAAAAGTAAACTACTTTTTCAGAGGTGGGACCGACTTTCGGATTTCAAAGTTTATCCTCTTTCATTAACTTTGGTTCAAATCCCTTTTCACATAAATACCCAACGGTTCCCCCTCTTCCTCACTATCTTCCTCAATTCCACTATTCCTCAAACCTAATTCTCTAAACCGCCTTTGCTTTCTACCTTCTTCACCCTTAAGCTTCTAAAATGGCCAACCTTAACCGCAGAAACAACCCAGATTTCTCCATGCAACTTCACAGGCAACACAATCAGGTTGCTCTGTTAAGCTCTGAGAAAGATGCAAGTTTCTCAGAGATTTGCCAATTCTTAACTCTATCCAACTACTTCACCTCCCTAACCATTGATCCTACTCTGTATGAGGATCATTTGCTTGAATTCTGGAAGACCTGCCAAGAGGTCATTATGGATGGGGAGAAGGCACTGTCTGCCACAGTGCAAGGGAGGACAATCTTCATCACTCCGCCATCATCAACCATCATTTGCAGCTGGATGATGAAGAAGGTGAGTTGTCCTTCCCAAAGGAAGCTGTTAATCATTCCTTTGAGCAGATGGGCTATGAGGGAGATTTCTCTGTAAAGACCTTCAGGAAAGGGAAGGTCTCATCCCAGTGGAAATACCTGCTCCATGTGGTTATCCACAGCTTGTCAAACAAGCATGGTGGGTGGGACCAGATTCCTGAGGATCTCTCCTTTATAGTGCATGGAATGGTTCAGGGGTCAAGTTCAGGTACTCTCAATTTGTTTATACCAATTTACTTGCAAACTTGGACTCCTTAGAGTATTACATGTTTCCTAGATATGTTCAACACATTCTTAACTGTGAACTGGGCTCACAGTTGAGGGAAACAAGTAATATTCTTAATTGGGACAGATGAAGCCCGGCATCTTTAAAATCATGAAGAAGCCAACTGTAGGCTTCTCAGGGGTAGAAACAACCCCCAAAATGTTAGAGCTCATTGCTCAAGTGACAACCTAGCAACACAAGCTAGTGTTGAACCCACACCTTCTTTTCTTTACCACTAAAAAGACCACAAATAACCCTCACCTACCAAAGAAAATCCAAACGAACCCCTGCTCAAGCTATTGAGTCTGTGCAGGTCCCATATACTCACCTTTACAGGAGGAAGTGGACACTAGAGCTCCACTTCCCTGAGGAGCAAACCACTCCCATTTCTTCACTATCAGGGCTGAGGTTCCTCATGCTCACCCTGATGAGCTCACAAGCCCAACAGCCTTAAGCCTTCACTCTGAGTCTCAACACTCAAGTGAACAACCTTCAGGGGACAGTTACCATCCCCAGCCTTTAGATCTAAACCAACCCATTCCCAACCTATCCTTCTATACTGATGAAGACTTAGGATTCAGTGAGTACCATGAGTCTCTCTTCTCCTCCCTACTCAAAGAGAGATGAGTACCTCTGATTCCTCAGTCTAGCCCACATCAGTCACCTGTTACTGAGGTGGACACTTTGAACATGTTCAGGATGTCCATATGGAAGAGGCTCTCACTTCTGCAAGTGATTACATCATTAAGACCTCAACCATGGCAACTCAGCCCACTGACATCTCAACTGAGATTGCTAGTGAGCAGAGGAAAACCAGCAGCCAAGAACCTCAAGCTGGTGGTGGGAGAGAGAGGACTTTGGTCCAATCATCTCATCCCCCAATGATTCTTCTGATGAAGAAGAGGGGAATTTGAGACTAAAGGTGCAAAAACTGTCAAAAACATGCTCCTATTTAGTCTCTAGGTTAGTCACCTTGAATCTCAGGTGACTACCTTAAAACAGGGTCAATGATCAGCAACTTCAGATTTCATATCTTAAGGAAAAACTAGCTGGGAGACCTTTAAGGAGAGCTCAACCAGGAACACAAGAACCTGTGAAGTGATTGACTTATCCTCCAGCTCACCTATGCAAGTGGGTGATGCTACCAAAAAGGGGGAGAAAGTTATTGCAGCCACAGAACCTGGGAGTTCTTCACAGAGAATGGACATAGAGGACTCACCATCCTCACTTGCAGTTGTGCATTCTCAGCAACTTCCTCAAGTTCACATTAATGTGGACTCTATAGACTCTATCATCAGGAGTCTCTTTGAGGAAGGTATACCAAGGGCTGTGTCATCTCCACCACAAGGAACTTCAAACTACATCATAAGGTGGAGGTATGATGCTGACAGAAGAGCCTTATTCTTCACAGAGTTCAAGGGCAACAAGAAGTATTTGATTTTCAAAGCTTGAACTTCTATGAAAGATTGGATCTAGTCAACATGCCACTTGTCAATCCA
>JACVEC010000181.1:0-29570 GCA_025215565.1 Flaveria ramosissima | reverse complement strand
AAGTAAAATCGTACAAGAGTGACTCGAAACATTAAAAGCTTTACTGGGTTTAAAGTAACAGTTTTACAAAGTTTTAAAAAGTATTTAAAAGATGAAAGTGTAAAAATTGAAAGTTGCTTTGGGTATGAATCGAACCTGGGTTGTGCAACTGAAGGTGATGTTAAGTTAAACTATATAGTTGGTGAGGTGCCTAAAAAGTGGGTTAGAGTTGTGTTAGACGTGTTCCTTGACCTTAGTTTAGTTTTATTGTGAAAATTTATCATGGTGGAGGGGACGAATGCCTCGTGAGTGTAAATTGAAATTTATCATAAGTGCAATTACAATAGTTTTCTAAAATCTTGTGAGTGAAAATTAAAGAAACATTGTTTGATTTTATAATTTTTTTAAAATATTTTAAAAAGTGGTTGTGAGTGTAAGAGAGAAAAAGTAATAATAAAGATATAAAAAAATATATTTAATTGAATAGAGTAGAAAAAAAGTTATAACTAGTATTTACCCCGCATTGCGGTGGGACTGTAAAACCGTGTCAAATAACATCACATTATCGCTAGCGACCACAGCACCAGAAAACTCGTAAACAAATAAATAAAACCGAACGAAAAATAGACGTAAAAGCTTTAACCATGCATGTTCGTTGCGATTTGTTAATGTGTATAAATTAGAACAAAGTATTTATACAACGCAGTTGTGAAACAGGAAAATAGATGTAAAAATATTAAACTACATACGGATATGCATATGTTAACTCGAAAACTTTAGATTGAGAATAAAAACAAAAAATTGTAAAAGATGAAAAATATTTGAGATCATATTTGAAAATGAAATAGTATTAGGTTAAATGTAAAAGACAAAAACTATAGGGTTAAAAATAAAAAATAAAGAAAAAACAAAATGATGTACAATCAATAAAACCTAAGGTACAAATTTAAATGCATAAGTAATTTGATAATTAGTATTATTAAATTTTAAAATAATCATAAGAATAAAAATAAAAAATCTAGTATGAATGTTTTAAGATAGAGTGGATATGTCTCTAGTCATGTTTAGCTTTTAGTTAAAAGTTTTTTTTCCTACAAGTAAACAATTGTTTTTTTTTTGGATATTTAAACTAACATCAAAAGTTTCATCTTTTTATCTTCAAATCTTTTATTATAATTGAATTACGAGATTGTAAGATTCATCAATGGAGAAGTAGGATGGACCTGCTTTTCGGGAGTAGTTGTTAATAGTTGCGAAGGTGTTGTATAACAAAAATCATAGCCGTTAAGTCGCCATCTCTTGTATATCGTGATTCAATTCCACTCGAACATGGTTATGTAATTGAGGGATTTTATTATGTATTTAAAAGAGTAATTTTGACAATTTACATGTTTAACATTTCAAATTAATACAGTTAATATTTTTGGAAAAAAATGTCAATTTTTTAAACCTTAAGAGGCAAATGCAAAGATAAACTTTTTTAAATGAAAATTAGCAATGTGAAGAAACCAGATGAAAAATAATGACAATTCACTGTTCCTTTTATTTTACTAAACTTACACCTATCTTAAAACTAAATCCGTCATCCCAAACCCAAATGGTTGTTCAATGAAAACTCAAACATCTATTTACATGTCAAAGGGTCATAGCATTTGACATAAATTGTAAACAGGTGATCTACCTTGTTCTAAAATGATTGTTTCAAACGGCTGTTTTCAGATGGTATAGGATAAGATTGGATTGTGTGGATATAGCTGACTTTTCATAAAAATAAAAATAATGATTTCTCTCAATTTTTATGCAAACTAAGTTGTATTCCTTGTATATGTTATTACTTATTATGTCAGTGAAGTTATGTACTTTAATTAAGTTTATTAGAATTAGGTATGCACCCTTTAAAGTTACATTTTGCTTGTGATTATTGCGAGAAAATTAAAAATTACAAAATGCTCATTTCATTTCTTTTTGTTATATGCCAGTACTTGATCTTAGGCACTACAAACTTTGACAACAGTTCCAACTGAACAAGCAACTATCACCATGTTTAAAAGTTCACTGTATCTTTGATGGCATCAAGCACCTGCACCCAAATTTCAACATCAACAATGTAAATCTATTATTACTATTTAGCACACATAGCAAATGGATACCAACCTTGTTCTTTGTAGGCAAGTAGAATGGCTCAAAAACATGAGGGAATGGTGTGTCCAGACCACAAACTCTAGCCACAGGAGCTTCCAACTAAAATTTTACTAATCTTTAGCTTTTGAAATAATAATATTTTGAGTATATTTGTTTTTTAGATTTGGATTAATAGGACTTACTCTCAAGAAGCAACGTTCAACGATTGATGCGGATATCTCGGCACCAAATCCACCTGTAATCGGAGCTTCATGACTAATCTACACACGTAAGAAAATAAAAACAAAGTGGTCAATGAGCTTGAGAAGCAAAATGGTTCATAAAGTTTGAATATCAAATATATGAATCTTGTACCAGCAGTCTTCCTGTTTTTCTAACTGAGGCTTCTACCGTCTCTTTATCCAAGGTAATAGGGTTTTTAGGTCAATAAGTTCACAAGAAATACCTTCCTGCAAAATATGACATAAATAAGATATAGTCTCCATTTAAATGTACAAACTTTTGACATTTGATCTAACAAATTTCTTGCCTTTTCAGCTTCAACACATGCTTGTTCCATGGTAGTGAGCTGAGCTCCCCAGCCAACAAGTGTTATGTCGGTACCTTCCCGTATAACCTAATGTTCAAGCAAGGATTTCATCAAGATTAGAGGCCACAAGCTTTAAAAATGATATATAGGAAAATTGAGCGAGTTATATATATATAATACCTCTGCCTCAGATAGAGGCAACGTGTAATCCCCTTCTGGAACCTCTTCTACAGCTAAACGGTATAGCCCCTAAAATTCCAAACAAAAAGTTAAGAAATTTACTTCATACAGATAGATCTTAGAAAAGTAGAACAAGAAAACAACTTCTCAGTAATGACGATGACTAAATAGGAAAATTTTGACCATTTAAATTATGAGTGACTTTGATTCGGATTGTTTTCTACCTTAGACAGATCAAATAAAAAAGTTGAGCTGAATATGGGCTGATTCGATTGAATGGCCAAAGGCTTTTTAATGCATTCAGCATCCTAAATCGTCTTATTAACATATGCAGATTATTATGGTTATAACATTATACTATAATCATAATCATGGGATTAATTTTTTATAAGAAATGGAAAACGAGTGTTTTTGAGCCAAGCCATCCTGAGCTGGCTCATTTCCAGCCAAAACCCGTTTTGACCCATTGCTCAACCTGCCCATACAAAAGCTTATACTCAATTAGAGGAAGCAAATGACCTTTGGTTCGAAAAAAAATAACAGGATTTGGGTCACGGATACTGGCCAGCAACAATCCTTTTGCTTCCTTCGGACTTCGAGGGATAACCACCTAGGATAAAATTTAGTATTTTTTAGTAGGAGAGAATCATATGGGACAACAGGATCCACACATAAAGCAGAACTCATGAACAAATCCACCTTGAGACCGGGAACATGGCAAAAAATGCTTCAGGAGATTGTGAATGATAAAGCGCTCCATGACCCACTGCTCCATAAGGTGCTCTTATAGTTAAACCTAGCAAACCACTCAAAAAATATAATAAAATAAAAACATGATGATAAATATATACAAAAATATAGTGAGGCCGAAAGAATATTTAAGTTACCTCCACAATTAAATTCGTTGCCACTTCGATATCTGAATTTAGCAGCTTCATTGACAATCTTCAAGAAAAAATTAACTGATGAAAATATGCAAACTGTTTGGATATGATAAGCTAGGATAGTTCAGATAAACACCTGATCAAAAGCAGGAAAAATGTAATCTGCAAATTGAATTTCTGCTATAGCACGATTCCCCTGTTACAAAAGCAAGAACGATAAGCCATGGGTACAATTATACGGCAAGATGGTAGAAAATCTGTAGAAACTTACCATTGCTGCAAGACCAATAGCAAATCCAACAATGCCCTGTTGTAATAAACAAACTTGTATCAGAAACACAATCTTTTACAGTTCTATTCATTTGCAGTAACAGCTATATAATATGCTTCCCAAACTTCTTAAAGAAAATTGAAGACTTTATGTCAAATTTGGTCAGCTTAAAAGTAAACTTTTGAAATTTTGTTTGATAATTACCTGTTCACAGAGAGGGGTGTTGAAAACCCTATGTTTACCGAATCGATCAGCCAATCCGGTTGTGCAACGGAACACACCACCAAATCCCACATCTTCCCCAAATATGTAAGAACTGTAAACCAATTTGAACACACACATATTCATACGTGCTTCCAAAACAAGCTCAAATTCATATATAATCTAACAGATAATCAAATTTCATTATTTCAGATTCCAACGGTTTAAACTTCCACTGACTAAATCTCAATCAAATTTCATTATTTCAGATTCCAACGGTTTAAACTTCCACTGACTAAATCTTCTACATATAATCGACCCTAGGGCAAACCAAAGAAAAAGGAATCAACTAATTATCAAAAGTTCATCAAATTCTTAACTACAGAGAATATACCTAGATGCAAACAAACATATTTTAATCAAATTTATCATAAAAAGTACCGAGGATCAGAATCTAAAGCAATATGTAGCGCTTGATTGATCGCAGTATAGAGGTTTATAGATTTCGCCGGTTGCAGAATCTGCCCGTCGACGGAAGCTAAAACTCCGGCAGACGCCGGCGACGACGACAGTCGCCGGAGCTGATTGCACTGGTTCCTGAACACCGAACCAAATCGCCTGAATCTCGTTAGCTTTGTGGCCATATTCAGCGAATTTCAGCAACAAACAGATGATAAATGATGTGTTTTTGATTTGATGTTAATAGTTGATAATCAAACAATCGTTTGTTAAATGTTCGATTGAGACAGCTATATGAAGCGTGAAGTCATCGAAGGGATGTGGTGATCATCTTGACATTGGTGAACAAAGTGTGAAGACATGTGGATTTGGTGAGATTATTATATGTTAGAATCAATCCAAAAGTCATCAAAAGTCAATAGTTGAATGAAAAGATGATGTATTTTAAATTAACAAATTTTTCTAAGTTTGGTGTGACTTTAATTAATATTTATTTAAGAATTGAAGGTTTCAAATGTGGTGTTATATTATATTAGTGGATTGCGAGTGCCAATTGGGTGTGATGTGTTGTATTAATCAAGTGGTATGAGTGGGAGGTCTCTAGTTGAAGTTTTTATTAGAAAAATATATTAAGTGGTTGAAGTAAATTTTTGGTAGTTTGAAATTATTCACCACTGTTGAAAAGATTGTATACTAAAGTGATACGGGTCTCAAATGACGTCTGCTAGTGAATGGTGTAGTATCCGACCAGTGATGTTTAATATTCTAATTTAATTCAGGAAATTTAAAATTCAATTCAATTCGAGTAAGAAAATTAAGTATATGAAATTCGATTAAATTTTTTAAATTTGAAGCTTAATTATGGAATTCGAATCAAATTGTGAATTTGTGATTTTCGATCGATTCTATTCGAAATTTGAACTAGAATACACATGCTTATACCTATTTATGTTATATATTAAATTAGTAATATGTATGTGAGAAATTAAGAATTAAATATTAGAATTTTAAAAAATATATAATTTTAATCTTAAATCCTAACTGATACTTCTTGACTTATTTAAAAAAAAATGGTTTGTATGTTATGCTTGTTTTCCGTTTTGCTCATTTGAAATTTAATATTTCGTATAAATTTTGCAAATATAATTCAATCAATTATTTTTTTACAACATACGAATGGAATAAATTCTCAAAAAATTTCCAAATAAGAATCGAATTCCAATCCTATTTGAAATTTGAATTCGGTTCAATTCGAATTCGAATTAACTTTTTCATATTTGAATAGAATCCGAATCCTCTTTAAAAGATTCAAAATTCGACTTATATGATTTGATTAGCACGAATATAATTCGGTGAACATCCCTATATCCAACTATAATGTTGTGAGTTCTAGTCTTATAGAGTGTATGTTGTGTTGATTTTATTCTTATAAGAACTAGGTGGTGTTGTTTAAAAAAGTAAGTTTTAAGAAGTGAGTTTAGAAAGAACAAATTATTTCAGGCCTATATTGTCATACGTGGTTTGACGTGTGCTATAAACAAATGACTTTAAGATGCACATCGGTTAACAAATGGAAGAGAAAGACAACGACAAGGAATTTCCATCTGTCGATCGAAATAACGTATATTCCCAAACTCCCTCCTCTCCTCTTTCTTTACTAACAAGTAACAAGTAACAACAAATGTATATTTTTAATGGTATGGCACTATAATATAAAACAAACCAATTATTAGGCATATAATGTTGATACAAAGAAATATAAGTAGAAAATCCATACAATTAGCCATTTAGCCTTCCATCTTCTTACACAAAGCATTGATAAGAATTCATATCTTTTAAACATATTATGATATGTATGCTAGATAAAGCTATGGATTTAAAAGAAGGGTATTAAAGAAATACACATACATCCGCATATAACACATGCATATGGCATGAAAGAAATGAAGAAAGTAGTGTATTTTTTTATACATATACACACATATGTATAACTAAATTTTATCTCAGATTTTTTTAATACATACCATTATAAGTATGTCACTTTAGTCAAAATGATAATGCTACATAATATATATGCTACTAATTATTTCTAGCGTACATTGTCATATGTTGTTTGATATTTGTGTTAAAAAGTGACTTTAAGATGCATTTCGGTTAACAAATGAAAGAGAAAGACAACGACAAGGAATTCCTGTCTCTCGATTAAAATACGCATTATCAAGTTGTAATAACTGAGCTTGCTCCCTGTCGATGAAGAATGTTTCGAAAGCAGCCTAAAGACGTTAGCTTCGCTTTCCTGAGAGGAATGATTCACAAACTCCTTCCTCCCATTTTTCTTTACTAACAAGTAACAATAACCATACATTTTCAATGATATGACACTGTAATATAAATTAAACATAATTATTAGGCATGTAATGTTGATGCAAAGAAACACAAGTAGGAAATCCATACAATTAGCCTTCCATCTTCTTACACAACCCGTTGATAAGAGTTCCTGTCTTTTCAATGTATCATGTTATGTATGCTGGATAAAGAGTGATAAAGTTATGGATAAAAAAAAAAGATTCTAAAAATATGCATTAAAAATACACATACATCCACATATAACACAAGAAAATATGTGTAGCTAACTTCTAGCTTAGTTTTTTTAGTGCATAGCATTATAAGTATGTCACTTTAATCCAAATGACAATGCTACATAATATATATGCTACAATTTATTTCTAGCCTACATTGTCATATGTGGTTTGATGTATGCGTTAAATAAATGACTTTAAGATGCATTTCGGTTAACAAATGAAAGAGAAATACAACAGAGATGAATTTCTGTCTCTTGATTAAAATAATGCATCTTCACAAGCTCCCTCAATAAACATATATTTTCAATGGTGTGACATTATAATATAAAATAAACACAATTATTAGGCATGTAATATTGATGTAAAGAAACATAAATAGGAAATCCATTAAATTAGCCTTCCATCTTCTTACCAAAGTGTTGATAAGATATGGCTATGGATTAAAAATAAAGATACTAAAAATATGCATAAAAACACTTACATCCACATATAACACATGAAGATATGGCATGCAAGAAATTAAGAAAATATTACAATAACCATACAAAAGACACTTTATTGATATACGCACATATGTATAACTAACTTTTATCTCATATTTTATAGTATATAGCATTATAAGTATGTCACTTCAGTCAAAATGATAATGCTATATAATATATATGCTACAAATTATTTTGGGCCTACATTGTCATATGTGGTTTGATGTGTGCGTTAAACAAATGAATTTAAGATGCACCTAAGTTAAAAAATGGAAGGGAAAGACAACTTCAAGGAATTTCCCATCCCTTGACCGAATAATGCATATTCACAAACTCCATCCAATCTTCTTTCGTTACTAACAAGTAACAAGTTACAATAAACGTACATTTTTAATGGTATGATACTATATGTAAAATAAACACAATTATTAGGCATGTAATATTGATACAAAGAAATATAAGTAGGAAATCCATACATTTAGCCTTTCATCTTCTTACACAAACCGTTGATAAGAGTTCTTGTCTTTTTAACTTATCATGTTATGTATGCTGGATAAAGCTATAAATGAAAAATAAGGGTGCTAAAAATATACATTAAAAACATAAACATACATCCACATACAACTCATGTAGATATGGCATGCAAGAAATGAAGAAAGTATTACAATAACCATACAAAAGACACTTGCCGTGCATATTTTATAGATATACACACACATGTATAACTAACTTTTATTTAGATTTTTTAGTTCATAGCATTATAAGTATGTCACTCTAGTCAAAATGATAATGCTACATAATATATACACATTAATATAAATATTTTTATTTTAACTATATGCATATTATTATAAATATTATTATTTTAACTATATGATACAACTTGCAATGTGTTTGGGATGATCAAATGCCTAAGTGTTTTGCTACTAACTAATATATATGCCGAAGTTCTACTTTACCATTGATGGTAAAGTTCATACCGAAGTTAATGTCAAAAACCCATGTCGATACCGATGGTAGTTCCAACTAAAGACTAACATTATTACCGAGGTATTGATGTTACCAAAGAACAAGTTAACACGGATTATCTTGTTACTTTCGAAAGATAAAATTGGTGTTTCGTAAGTTGTCATGTTAAGACTGTCACTTGATACGTAATCATTTGTTAATATTTCCCTCTTTCATGGAACTAAATATGTAGTTATTTAATTCATGTTTGCAATCTTGACTAGATGTTAGAAAAAGATCATTCTATTCTTTCGATTAATAACTGCTATAGAGTTGATGGGTTATTAACTATTTTCATTCTTCATGTATATAATGCTTTGCAATCATTGTTAAAAGACATGAGTGTATGAGTTATCAATGCAAGTAATACAATTGGAGTTTGGAGTATATCATTGTGTTACCATTGCATTGAATATGAATCAAACACTAACTTAGCTTGATTGATCTAAATTCAGCTACGTCTTACATAACAATCAACTAAGTTTAGTACAACTCAACCACTTGATTTAAACCACTTGATTGATCCTGACAAGTGGTATTAACGCTAAGTTTCTGAATTGGTGACTTAATCATCATCAAATCACCTTTTTGTTATGTTTTACACTTTGTTGTTCATTTTCAAAGACGCTAACGAAGAATGCTCAAAATGGATCAACTAGTAAACGTCCATGATTTTTAGAAATGAGTACATGTACCAAATGATCCAACAAATTTCTTAGCAGAAGATATGAAAATAATTGATATGAATGAGACAGCCTTACCTAATGAAATCTACCAAGGGTTACTTTATAATGAAAGTGCTAAAGAACTGTGAGAAGACCTTACAAACCCGTGGGTAACACTAAAGTCGTTAAGAATAAGGCTGAGTTACTAATGTAGCATTATGAGACATCTGTTCACCTTGCTAGTGTGACCTTATCCTAAGACGTTGGCATATTCTTAAAGTGAGTTGAAATCTACCAAGATTGAGTACAAGAATGAATACATTCATAGGAAATTTATAACATCACTTCATATTCAAATGAAGAATGTACACTATGGTGATAAGAAGCAATCACAACCTCTCATCTCTATCATTGGCTGAAATCCATGGGATTCTTAGGACAAATGAGTTGGACAAATGATAGAACAACCTTTTCTATTGGTGAAGCCGTGAAGGTTATGATGGAACATCCAAGTTAAAGATTGTCTAACTATTGTGTGCACTATGACCAATATACTTGAAGTTCCAACAAAGGAAGTAGAAAATATATGCACTCAAACTTATATAGATAATCTTTTATAGAAACCGGACTCAAGAATTGCTTGATCAAATTAAATTAATAAATGAGGTCAAAGTTAATTTTAGAAAAAGAAAAAATATTTATCAAGAAAAAAGGTTAATAGTTTGCAAAAAGAAAATTCTTCTTGAAACATGTCCAATGCAATCTTATAACACAAATTAATGATTTGTTAAAAAAAACTCACTACAACAAAAAAAGAAGCTTGTTGATAATAGAATCCTTTAAAATCAGTTTCACATAAAACCACAAACCTGTGGCTTCATCAAAATTAGAACTCATCCGATTTATGAGAGATACACTGAGTATGGCTTTTGAAATAATGACACATCAATTTAAAAACTTAAACTGTAGTAACAACTAAAACTGATGAATGTGTCAAAAGTATGAGTGCTTAAGAAAACCAAACACAAAAAGCACGTACATGTCAACCAAAGCAAAAAAGAAAAGTGGATGATATAAGCATTGAGAGTCCAAACTACAAACAAAAATCATCACAAGAAGCTTCAACCTCACATGCAAAACCACCAATTAGTAAAGCGCCACAAAATATTGATCTTGGTATAAACTCCCCAAGATGAAATCTAAGAAAGTCAATCAAAAGATTGTTTCATTTATGCAAAAATAAACCACAATGCATTGGATTGTTTTTGTAATCCTTTGAATAAATGTTATAAAGAACTTTACCAATGAAAACATTCACAGTGGTAATAAAGCAAAAAAGAATAGTTTCAACAGACAAGGCAAAGTTACCAGCAGTGTTTTCGCGACCGGATCGGACCGGCCGGTCCGACCGGTTCGACCGGGGATCGGTCCGGTGGCCGGTCCGGTTCGCTATAAATCGTTTTTGAGGGGTTGAACCGGCCGGTTCTTCCCAAACCAGTGGTCGGACCAGGAAAACGGGCCGGTTCGGACCGGTTTTTGAATTTTTTTTATTTTAATGGGTAAAAACGGGATGTTAAACCATAAATTAGTGTGTTGGATATACAAATATAGTTAAGTTTTATATATAACTATAATATATATATAAATCATATATAAATTACTTATATTTAATTACATATATAAATATAATTAAAATATAGTTAAATCCGGTCCGACCGGTCCGACTACCAAACCAGTAAGGCGTCCGGTTAGACATCCGATCCGGTTCTAAAAACATTGGTTACCAGAATACCAGCGGTAGAAACCAAAGTTCCTATTGATAGGATGAAAGAGTAAATAGAAGCAAAGAAAAAGTTGTCAAAGTACTTACTGAAAAGAGAACTTCGATAGAAGCCAAAGTATCTCATGTGCCTTTATTACTAATACTTGAACTCAAACAATTTAATTATAATGGGTTACACACCAAACCTAAGATCATGATGGCATGAGTTCCTATACTTAACTAACTTGTTTGTATGTTTAGGGAGTACCAATGATTCAAGATATTATTTGGTGCATAGACAATGGTTGCTCCCAAGACTATAATGGCTTAGATAAAAGATTTTTGTGAAGACAAACTCTCAGCTAATTATTGCGGATGGGACGTACAGCGAACTCCTTAATGTTCGCCGGAACAACTATACATCTGGTGTTTTCTTTTCCCTAATGTAATTATATGCTCGCAAATCTTATATTATTCCAAGATCCAAATTGTAAAAAAATTGAGGGAGAATGATGCCCTTGCGAGGAGAGGAGTGAAAATTTGTCCGAGCGATCAGGCATGTGCGAAGAATGCAAGAAGACAAGAGAGATGGAAGACTTTTCATGAAGATTCAAAAGAAAAGGAAAAAGAAGGGGAGAATTTCGCCCTTGCGATGAAGATATTCTAATCAGGGGTATAAACGAGTCGAGTTGAGTTCAAGCTTGCCTAAGCTCGAGCTTGACTTGTTTACTTAAAATCGAGTTCGAGTCGTTTAGAGCTGTATCTTTAAAGCTTGAAATTTGCCTGAAGTTTGACTCTTTTAACTTAATTCGATCTTAACTAATTTAGAACTCTATTTTTTTAGCTCGAGCTCAACTCGTAAGCACTTGTTCAAGCTCGAAATCGGCTTGGGGTGTCAAGTCAAAATTTTTTATATATTTTTTATTGTTACTTTCTATATATAGTTATAGTTATAATTTTTTTAATAAACAATAACAAATATTATTTAGTTATTTATATATAAAATAATAATATATTATATACATATATAAATATACTAAATAAAAATTATATAAATAAAATACTCGTCTAAACTCGTAACCAATTGGAGTTCGATATATGAAGCTCGGGTTTGAGCTTATTTATTAAATGGGTTCCAGTAAAATCTCGAGCCTAGACTCAAGCTTTTTTAAACCAGACTTAAATTAAGTTTTAAGTAAGATGATCTCAAGTAATTTCAGTAGTCGCTCGACTCGTTCCACCATCTTATAGTCTTCACATACTTAGCCTTGGTGTGAATTAGTTAGTAGTGATGGAAAATGCTTTTCACCTAACTCACTTACTTAGATGGTAGTAAACATTCAACTTGTTCAAATAAAGTGTGGTTCCTTCAGATTCAATGTCAAACATGATGGTTGGTACGGTGATTATAATATATATCAATATATAAGTGGTTGGTAACTAAAAGGTCATACTTTGACACTTAGCTTTTATAACTTGTATTATTTTTTTTTCTTATTTATAAGTTAGATTTTCTTTTTCTATTTAACTCAAATAGTATTAACTCAGTCGTGTTGTGAGAGCGTAAATCTTGCCAATTAACACCAATGTCATACCACCGTAAGTGACTACCAACACCGGAAAAACTCATATTAAATAAATAAATAAAAACGAAAAATATAAAACCAAACGTAAAGTAGACATAAAAACATTGAATCACGCACGTGAAATGTAAATCATTAAAAACTAAGTTAATCAAAGACCCACGTGTAGTGAAAGGACAGTTAAAGGGGAAAGACTAAGCGTAAACGTTGAACCACACGTGCATGTTGCGATGTGTTAACTTGTAAAGTTCGTAAAACGAACAATTATAAAAGATGAAAAGTAAGGGGACAAGGTTGAAAGTGAAAAATCATAAAGGTTAAATTGTAAAAGATGTAAAAGTATTAGGGGTAAAAGTAAACAATTAAAGATAAAGACCCAAGTGTACAACCCACTAAATATAAGGTACAACCCTTGATGCATAAAATTGTTAGTAATTAATAATATACTAGTATTACGTCCCGCGCGTTGCGACGGGACATAAAACCGTGCTAAGTAGCATTAATATCACAATATTGCTAGCGACCACCAACAATGAAAAAGCTCACAAAACAAAAGAGTTAAAATGAAAGGAAAAAGTAGACATAAAAACGTTAAACCATGCAAGTCCGTAGCGGCTTGTTAATGTGCAAAAAATAGACCAAAACGTAAAACATAACGCGGTCGTTAAATGAAAAATACAGAGGTAAAAATGTTGAACCACATACGCATGTTGCGGCATGTTAACTCGAAATTTTTAGAACGAAACGTAAAAACAAAAAAAATTATAAAAGATGAAAATACATGAGATTAAAGTTAAACGTAAACAAAAATGTTAGGGTCAAATGTAAAAGATAAAAACTATAAGGTTAAAAGTAAAACATTAAAGAAAAAACAAAAATACAACTTGTAAAGCATGATGTACAACTAAAAATGCATAACCAAGTTAAAAATTAGTAATATATAAATAATATATATAATATAAAAAAATTCGATATAAAAGAAATCAATCCTTAGGCTCTAATGCGTTAAATATATACTTAAACAACAAATCTTACTTATTTGTATAAAAATAGAAAATTAACATTATATAAATTTGGATGCTTTTAGTATTATTATCAACTAACAACAAATATTTAAGGAATTTTTAGAAAAATATAAGAGTACAAATGCCCACATCACCATTCAATATTTCTTGGCCCACTATCGGCCAAACCACCTGGGCACTAGGCTCACTGTGAGTCGAATCGCTTAGCCAAGCTTTATAATTGAAAAAACGAGCACCGTGGAAATACATGCCACTCAGCCAAAGGAAGATGATGGAGAGTTGACCGAAATGCACATTATAATATAAGAAACTAAATCATGATATTATTAAAAAATCTCAAAACAAAGTAAGCCTAAATGGTATAATTCTGCTTCTAGAACTGTTTTATCAATTATGTTCCGGTTGCATCTCTTAAAATCAGTTCAGTATCTTTTGTATAGACGTTGGCGCGGGCGGAAAATATGGAATAGACCTGCTAATATGTCCAAAGTCCTTGCCGCAATATGATGAGAGGCTATTCATGGATTTTGTTTGAGACCCTTACTCTTTCGTTATTTAACACAATCTAATTTTTAACATAGCAACGCACAAATCATGATTTCTTAAAAATACCAAACCCAAAAGAAACCCGCGGTAGTGTGCATGCCTCAATTACTAGTTTAATATTAAGTCTGTTTGATTAGTTAAAAAAATAAAGAGACTCTTTTTATATCTACCTTAATAAAGGCATATCCGCACTCAAATGGCTCATGACAATGATATATTTATATAACTTCTTATAACCACATGGTTAGAAAGATGAACCGAAAGGTTCAAGAACGTCAAGTTCTTTACAAGAAAAATCAATCAAAGTCTCCCTCCTATCTCACGTCTAATTCCATATAAAGATTTAAAAAATAAATTAAAAAGATAGATACAATAAATAAAGTATAACTTTAAAAGAGTTCAAATTTTGAATAATCCTTGAATATCTCCTTCATCATACCTTTAATATCAATCTACAAGAAAAAGTTTAATATTCATGTTGCCAAATTAAAATATATATGTGGCAAAATCCAAGTTTCATAGTTTACTTATATCTTAGCTCTTTTTTTACTTACATTATGACTCTTATAATAATTATTAAAGTCGTAAAAGAGAAGATATTAAAAGATAACACATTCACTGAGAGAGTTGCACGTAAAGCATTATGAGTTTGTGATTTGGAAATTGTTATATATAAATTAAATTTGAATTATTTTAAAAAAATATATACTTAAATAGAATCGAATTTACAAACATACTTATTCCAGCTTTGAGGTGGTAATTCTTTTTATAATTAAAATAAAAGTATTTTGCTGTTCTTTCATTCTTTCACTGGTGGTTAATTGCCGCTTCGGCCGCCCTTGGTGATGAGCAGCCATCATGGTTCTGTCCGCGTCAGGCTTGTGATGCGGGCTTTTTGGTGTGCCTCTCCTTTCATGCCATTTCTTCCCTCACCGGTGATGCTTTGGAGAGAGAGGTAATGGTTTTTAGATATTTTAATGTAATTGGATTGACTTTATGACCAATGTGATCATAATATCTATCAAACAAATCAGGAGGTGCGGAGTGCATATATGTTTGAGTTTATTGTGATTTTTAATATTAGAACATCTTTAGGTGTGAAGCCCTTAAGCAATTGGGGATCCAAGGAGGCAACACCCCCTTAGTAAGGGTCTAAGGGCAGCATCCCTTGTAGCGGGGTCCAAGAGGTAGGCCCCTAGCTAGGAAATTTTTTTTTTGATTAAAATTTATTTATTAAATGCATCAAAACATCTTTAGGGGTGAAGCCATTTAAGCAATTAGGGATCCAAAAGGGCAACGCCCCCTTGGCAGGGGTTTAGGGGCAACATCCCTTGTAGCGGGTCCAAGGGGTAAGGCCCCTGGCTAGGAAATTTTCAGCTTGGAAAATTTTTATTTTGATTAAAATTCCTTTATTAAAAATGCATCAAAAATTGAATTTTCCGGAATTCACACTTGAAAATTTTAAATAATCCCTAATTTTAATTCAATTTTGAATTAGAATTGGTAACTGGCTGAAGGCAATTTTTAAGGATTTGGAGACCCTGCCGTGTAATTGATGTTCATATTCAAATTGGTCAATTCTCTGGTTTTTGATTGAAAGTTTGGATTAAACGCCCAAATTGTTTCAATCTGAAAACGTTTCGCGCCTCTCAGATCGTCCAGGTTCTTGATCATTAAATTACGAATCCTCTATAGTGGTTTATTGCTGCTACTGGGTTCTAGACAGAGAGGCATGTTTGTGGTGGTTTATCGGTACTTCCGATGCCACCCTTAGGCCCAACCGGCAACCATGGCACAACTCTTTGAAACGGGCTTTGGTGTTGGTGTTGTGCCGCCCTTACCAATGGCCTTAGGGTAATCCAGATGATGTATTTGGCCTTCTTTCTATGTTAATTTTATGTAAACATATATAAGATATGTTGTTGGTCTTCCACAGCCGCTGCAGGTGGCCTTTTGGTCGGATAGCGACCATTTACCTTCATCGTTTTGGCGAGGGTGGTGGTGGTGTTTCCACGCTGGTTTTTTCATATGTTGGTTTGATTTTGGTCTACCATCGTCGGCTTTTTGATATGTCGTCTGCCAATGTTCTACCTTTTCCAACTCGAGGGATTTCACACTCTATTGTAAATGCATATTAGAATGACAGTTATATTTCATGTTGTTTTGGGACTTTTCAATTAGTGCTCAGATTGAGCTAGTGGAGATTACTATAGTTAGGGATTCCATCCAATGTAATTAATCTTTTTGTGTGATGATTTTTTCCCAACAATACTTAGCAAAAGGCCATGCATTTACTCTATTCATGTTTTCACTAAATTGCACACCAAGGCAAGTGAGAGGAAAAAAATGAAGACTCACGGTGTAGTTCCAATTAGTTCATGTATCTACACATGATAAAAGACTTGTCACAATTTATAGATAAACTCAAAGTCAAATCGAAGCAATGGAGGAGTGTAAAAGTGCTAAAGAGAAAATTATAATAATGCATCGTATAAATAACTCACAAATAAATGAGCCTATAAATGCCCATAAAAATGATCCTATAAACATAGATGAACACATAAACAAAAAGACATATATACAAATAATAAATGTTTTTGAAAGAGTCATCAACTTATTAAAAAAATTAAACGGTAAATATACAACCTTGTTTTGAATTGTAAACGTTATCTTAATCGGATCGTTATCTTAATCGGATCACATCTTTGTTTCTAGACAAGACCGCACCTATAAAATTCACAATAAAAAAACGTTTAGACTCATTGCAGAGTATTTTTACCTCAGTAGCCAACATCTTCTATATTTAATAATCTTGATAACTCACCTCGAGTCTTAGACTTGTCTTTCGGCCATGTTTGGGATTGATTATTTTGATTGAAAATGATTTTATGACAAAAGAAACTTATTTACTTATGACTTTTTAAAAGTAGTTTTTAACAAAGTGTTTGGATTAGTTTATGTACTAAAAGGTTGTAAAATAATAAAAATGGGCATACTTTAAAAAATAGAGAGAGTTACTAGGAGGTAGTAAATATGTATAACAAAGAATTGGACTAAAGGTATTTTTCGAAAAGTTAATAAGTAACTCACTCCTTACTTTTTGAAACCTTTTTTTTTTACCTTATATGAAAAGTAAGTTTGAAAAATACTTTTGAGATTGTCAAATATTTTTTTTATTATATTATCAAAAGTTAATAAGCAAAAAGTACGCAGAAAATAAGCAATCCCAAACAATGTACTTCGGTTGTGTTCCCGAGTTTACTTAGCTATGTTCCTGTGTTTATTTAAGAAGAGAAAAGAAAAAAACGGAATGAAAGAGATAAGAAGTTATGTTTCAGAGTTTTTTTAATGGAGGAAATGGAATGAATTTAAAAAAGTTGTGTTCTTGAGTTCACTTATGGAGAAAAAGGAAATGAAATGGAAGTAAAATAAGGGCTAAAAATATATTTTTAGATCGGAAGAAAATGGAGAGAAAAGAATGAAGGAAAGAAGAGAAAGAAGAGAAAAAAGAAAAAGTTAATATTTCATTTCTTTTCTCTCGTTAAGTAAACTCTGGAACATAGCGTAAGGTGAGAAAAAAAAAACTTTCTTTTCTTTTCCTTTGCTTTCCTTTCTTTTTATTCATTTACTTTTCTTTTCTTTCTATTTCATTTCAATTTGGAAGGATTGATTTTAGGCTTCATTTTCCTTCCATTTCTTTTCTTTTCCCTTTTTAAATGAACTCACAAACACAACTTTTTTACTTTCTTTGATTTACTTCTTAAAAAAAAACTCTGAAATACAAAAACATTTTTTTCTTTCCAGTTCCTTTCTTTTCTCTTCTTAAATGAACTTGGTAACATAGCTTTCGTCTTGTTCCTTTTGAATCAAACAAAAGAACCAATCGTAAACCCCAACCCTGTAGTACAAGACTATAAGCTAAGAGTCGATCAGCCGTCCGTCGCCAAATTTTTGTAGACACCGGCGATGATGACATTTATACATCTGCACATAAAGTCAGTTTAATCGACGATCTCAAGATCAAAATCTTGACTGGATTACGTGTCAAATCATTACGCCTCTTCAAATCGGTCTGCAAACGTCGGTCATCTCTCATCATAGATCCCAATTTCACCCTACTTCGAAAAAGAAACCTTAACGTCAATCATCCTCACGCTTTGTTTCTCCAACCACAAGCAGATTCTTATTCATTCGCCTTTATGCCATTGTATGGCAGTATAACGATCAAAAGACGTGAGTTGATTATAAGCTTCCTCGTGCACTCGAATTGTAAACATACTAAGGCTTTGCATTCATGTAATGATCTTGTTCTTTGTGATGAGTGGCCTAATAAGCTCTATGTGTACAATCCAACTCTAAATCGCTATAAGTTGCTTCCACAGCCTCATATTTGGTATACAAATAGATTGGTTAGTGGTATGGTTATAGCTTTTGATCCTGCAAAATCATCTTTTTACAAGATTGTTTATTCGTTTGAGGATTCTACTAGTGTTGAAATTCATGTTCGTTTAGAGATATATTCGTCGGAAACTGGTCGATGAAGTGTTTGTGATCGGAGTTTCAGCGTGATGTCTTTTTTGATGTTTGATAGAATGTTAGTAGTATATTTAGGTATCAATTATCTTTGTTTTAGCATATGTTTTTATTCTATATCATGCATTTATTAGACATATTTTCATTTTAATTTTGAGTAATGTTCGTTTGGTATAATAGAGTCTACTTTAGATGGATTTTATTATTTTGTAGGTGGAAGACGGTTGCGCGGATTGAAACCAAAACTAGATGAAAGCTTTGGAAGAATATTAAAGACTAGGGGCGATTTTGGAAGACTTGTAAAGATAAATATAATATTTAATTTGAAGATTTATCTATTAAGAGATTTAGCTTATTTTAAATTTTAAACAAATATTGATAAAAGAAAATAGTAGGGATGAGAAGATTATATATACAAGTTCTTGAAGAAAATAGAAGGATCATCTTTGGTCATTTTGAAGTCACGATTGGGAGAATAAGAAGAATTGAGAGTTGAGATTTTTGAAAGCTTTTATATTTTAAATAACAATATTCATTGTTGTCATTCGTAAGTTTTTTTGGTAGCTTTTTTTATTATTGTTTTAATTGATTTAGCCACCATGCTCAGCTAATCAAGTTTAGGTTTTGACATTTGGATTTGTTTTTTTTATTTTGATTTATAACTTATGTGAGACATTTATGTGATTGTTTATTTGAATAGTTTGTTTGCATGATTCTCGATCTTCAACTCGTATCTATTCCGGTATGTATTAGATTGTTAATAGACCTGATCAACTTATTAATTTTTCTAATAAAGTTCTTTAATTTTTAAAACCCTAATCAAGTTTTAATTTTTAATACAAGACAAAAATAATGTTTTGTGTTTGTCTATGAACCCAAAATCATTATAGAGCCACTCAATCTAGTTAAACATTTCGAACGACCTGATGTCTATTATCGAACAAATCATCTACATAAATGATCATTGCACCGTAATCGTTAACACACGTGCTACAATGGCCGGGACAAAGGGTCGCGATCCCGCGAGGGTGAGCTAACTCCAAAAACCCGTCATTAGTTCGGATTGCAGGCTGCAACTCGCCTGCATGAAGCCGGAATTGCTAGTAATCGCCGGTCAGCCATACGGCGATGAATGTAACACCCGGTTATTTTTAAAGTAATGAAAGAAAGAATAAAAATGAAGGAGAAGAAAGAAATACTATTTAACCTAAGTTGAGGGGTTAAATATGTAAAGGTACAAAATTAATTATTATTTTATACAAAAGTAGCATGGCCGCCCATGCCATGCTACTTTTCACCTTTTTAAGTTCAGGTTAGAGAGAAAGAGCAGAGGAGTTCGGATTTTTGAAGAACAAGAGTAGAAATTCGAATCAAGGTAAGAATTTATGGTTTTATGATGTTCTTAACTGACCTTAGCCTCGGTTATATGCTTATGTGTGTTTGTGTGTGTTTGGTTGTGTGTTTTGGTGGGTTTCTAGGTGTTGAACTTGTAGCAAACGGGTTTTGAAGGAAGCCATACCCAAAGGCTGCTAAGGTGAGTTCTAGAACCCCCTTTTTACTTGTTTTAAACTGATTTGGGGCTGGAAATGCATGTATGAACATTTTTATAAAATGGGTTTTATACCCGTATGTTTAAATGTGTGTGAATGCGTGTGGGTTTGATTTTGGGTGATGTATGTTGTTATGATGATGATATGTTCATGTTCTGTTTCGTGGAATGTAAGATATGAGCTTAGAGCATGTTAGATGATGATTGGGGACTAAATTATGTTGTTTAAGTGACTTAGACTGCCCATGCGCCTAAATAGTGGCCCATGCGCCCAACAAAAATAGCTGCCTAAGTGTTCCCATACGCCCAAAAGTTTATGCGCTCAAATAGTGTCCATGCGCCTAGAATTTAGGCTGAAATTGACTAAGTGTCCAGACGCCTAGAAAGCCCATGCGCCCAGGCACTCATGCGCCTGCATAGTGCCCATGCCCCTAGAATTTTCCCAGAATGACTAAGTGTTGCCCATGCGCCTAATAGTGTCTATACGCCCGAAAGTATCCCATGCGCTTAAGTGTTCCCCATGCGCTTGAAGGGCCATGCGCCTGCATAGTGCCCATGCGCCTAAGACTTAGAATTCTGAAATTTTGAAGAAAATGTAAAGTGTAGGCTTTGACTTGTGCAGGATCGGGTTTGTCACTTAAACACTTGTGATTCTCTCAAACTCGCTTATAATAACACTCAAATGAGATGAAGCAATGCCTTTAACAAGAGTTGATAATAATATAATAAGTAATCAAAGGAACAAGCAGAAATATATTTTCAAGGTACTTGTATATATTACTTCTCAACTCAAGATTACAAGACACTTACAAGCATGAAACAAGAGTTACAATGAGAAACTATATATACTAGATCCTACAGCCGGTTATACTTGATACCAGCTGGAAACCTACGACTAAAGCATATACTACAATGCTATAGTTAAGGTATCTTAGATAAAGTATTATCTAAGATATGGTAGTCATGACATGTCCATGACTTACCTTTTGTCACCAACTAAAGATGGCAACTGTACTTAACATAAAAAGGTAAACAGTAGATTAAAGTATGGTCAACTACATGGCTTTTGAGAAAACACCATGCAGTATCTCAGAGATTTGCAGCGGAGTGTCAGACAGGCCATACTTATGTCCACTGGATAATAGAAGTGTCTTCCGAAGGTTAACTGGCTTCGGAAGAACAAGTTCTTCCGAAGCCACTTATACTTCGGAAGATGCTTCTATGCTTTCGAGGTTTTGAGGACTTCTTGTACTTCGGAAGTTGACTTCAGATCTTTGTCTTTAAGTCTTGATCTTCGGAAGTAGCTTCTTTGTCTTCGGAAGTTGGAGTTTTCCTTCGGAAGTGCATTTTACACTTAGTCTTCGGAAGAGCTCCTTCTTCCTTCGGAAGTTCCATACTTGGCTTCGAAAGTCCTTTGTATGTTGTACTCAAAATATTCTAAGTGACTTAGTTTTGGTTGCAGCAGCCTCTCTAGATCCAACAAACTCCCCCTAGGCTGATGCTACCAAAACTTCACTTATTTCTGCTTCTCAAAGCTTTCAGCACCAGGGACAATAGATACTTGTCTGTCTCTCTGTTCTTCCCGGAAGTAGTGCTGAGAAGCTTGTACAAGTCATTCGTGGATAGGAGATCCAGTCTATCACTTTGAATGACATGTACCCTCTGTTGTGACCCCCTGAAGAGAGTTAGTTGACGGGAGTTATAGTCATACTCCCATCTAACTATGGTCTCAAGTTCAGGACCTTCAACCATTTAAAGAAAGGCTTTGCCTTTGGTTGCTGATCCTTTCCTTTCCTCCTCCTCTCTTAGTTTCAACTCCTCTTCAACCTTGCTTCTAGCAGCAAGCTCGGCCATATGAAGGCTGCCTAGATGATTTCTGATGTGGGCAGCTACATCGGAGTTTGAAGGGTTGGAAAATGGTTTCTCTGCTAACTCAGCAATGTCAAATCTGCTTAAGTGTAGTAGAGATGAGGCATTCAGCGTGTTAACCTCTCCATTCTCTCTCTCAACAACAAAGTTGTGAGAAGAGTCTTCGTACCTCCACTGGATTATCTTCTTTCTGGGTGCAAGAGGTTGTCTTGGTACCCTATCTCCTTTCTTTGTATCCAGCAGAGTCACCAGCTTTCTCCTCAGCTTCTTTTCTTCCTCATTCAATGTATCTAAATTGAGGCCAAGGAGTTTTGCAGCTTGGTCCAAAGTTCCTCTGGGCAGATCAAGAAATTCATCTCTTGTGAGGGAACTTGAGGATCCATCAACATAAGTCAAGTTGACTGAATCCTCCTCACAGGAGATGTCGCTCAGAGTTGTACAGTTGATGAGCTTAGTCTTGATCGCCTTGAATTCTTCCATAGATAGATGTTTGGAAGGCTGAGGGGATGGTTTGATTGGTTGTTGGGTAGGTTAGGAGTTTGGGTTCTGGCTAAGGTTTTGGGTTGGATGATGGGTAGTTTAGGTGGTTGAGGTGAAGAGGTTGGTGGGTGTGATGGTGTAGGTTCAGGGGTGAATGGTTCAGAAGTGGGTTCGGTTTTGATTGGGAAGGGAAAGGGTATAGGTTCAGGTTGAGGTTGGGTTTGGATTTTGGGTTGAGAGGTTGCTTTGAAGGTCATCCCCTGTCCCCTTCTATACATCTCTTTCCTTCTCCCTGCACGAATGTCAGCCTTGATGTCACTGACATGTCGTTGGAGAGTCTTCTCAGACATGGGACCCACCTGCCTGCCAGAGAAGCCGTGAGCTTTGAGGTAACTCTTCATCCAAGCTTTCTCACCTATCTTCTTGGCTGCAGACAGTCCAGCTTCTTCTTCTTTCTTCCTCTTTTCCACAAGCTTCTCCCTTGCAGCTCTCTTTCTCTCCTTCTCCATTTGATCTTGCTCTTTGTTGAAGAGCCATAAGATCGTATCACTGTTATGTGGAGACAACTCCTCTTGAGAGAATCCTCTGGAGAGTAGGAAAGTGATCCTTTCTCTCCTGAGCTGCAGATCAGCTTCCCTTTCCTTTCTCTGCCTTTCCTCTTCTAAGGCCAACCTTACAGCCTCTTCTTTTTGTTTGTTTTTGTAGCAAGGTTGCCTTTTCAGCTCTATCAACTCCTCTAATGGTAGCAGGAGTACATCTTCAGAAGCAGCCCCTAGACTGACAAGTCTGTCTATAACCTCTACCCTTCTTCGATTGTTGACTGCCTCCTGGTTGGCTGCAGCTGCTTTGGTATTTGCAGCTAACAGTTTCCCAGTTGGTAGTCTACCTTTCCTTTTGAGCTTCTCCAACCTTTCTTCTTCCTGAAGCTCTTCCGAAGTCATCTTCCTCTTGCCTTTTATGTCTTCGGAAGTGCTAGACTTTGGGGGTTCTTGGATAGAAGATCTAGGTTGGGTAGTAGAGGTGGGAGCTGGAGTCAATGCAGATGTTAGAGCCAATGGTTGGCTGAGAAAGTCCTCCCTATTAACCTCAGATGCAAGTTCCAGAATTGCATCTGTGACTATTAGATCATCGGAAAGAGAAAATAGTCATTCCGCAGCAGCAATCTCAGCTTCGGAAGTTTGAGCTTGTTCTTCCGAGGCTTTGAATTGTGCTTCGGAAGTCTGTGAAAATACACCTTCTGTCCCAACTGTTTCAGTTGCTGGGCCATCAGTCCTAGTTTCCCCTTCGAAATTAATCTCAGGTTCCACTTTCTCAATAATGGTAGGAGGTGCATTCAACCTCTGAAGCTCTTGAGCTCCGAAGTAAATCACAGACATATCTGGGCTAGGCTGTTCTATGAGGGATTCCAAAAGGAACTTGTTAAAGAACCTATTGAGATCCTGGAGCATCCTTTGATCCACTTGAAAGACAACTGGAGGAGGCTCAGGGAAGATAGCAGCTTGTTGCATTGGATATCTTGAGCTCAAAGAAGTAAGAGCTTGACCTTGGGTTTCCTGTCTTTGGCTTTGTCTCTCAACACTCTCCCCCTTTTGGTAGCATCATCTTGAGAGCTAGATGAGCTAGAGGAAGAGGTCAAGGAGACCTGAACTGGTACATGCCTAACAGATCTCTCAATCTGTTTCTCAGCTAGTTTGGCCTTGAGAGTTTCAATCTCAAGTTGCTGAGTGGCAGACCTATCCTCTAAAGTCTTAACCTTTGATTCAAGGTTTGAGACTTTAGAAAGTAGGTCTTGAATGGTGAGTTGCATACTTCCCTCATCTTCTTTTGAAGAATCACTGGGAGATGAGGTAACATACCTGGTATGTTCATCCTCACCACCGATGTGGTTTCTTGGCGCACCTGGTTTCCCTTGCACAATGATGTCTCTTTCAGAGGCATCAAAGGGCATGGTTGCCGTAGATTCAGTCTGACTGTCGTTACCACTGTCCTGAGGATCCATTGAGGCTCCTTCAGTAGTGGCAGCTGAATCTACATGAGTCCCCTCCACATCAGTGGGACTCACCTCAGTAGGGCTTTGCTGGTGTGGGCTAGAGATAGGGTCTCTCTAGGCTCTGTTGATCCTTGAGAGGGTGTAGTGGATCACTTCATCGCCTTTAAGAGACATAATCTCTTCACCAGCTCCGTCAAAAGGTCAGTAAAAGAAAGAGTGAAGACCTAATGACCCGGGACTTTGATCAATGTCAAAAGGCATTGAGCTGTCCCTTTGTGGCTGCTCAGGGGAGTATAAGAGACTCACCCTGAGGGCTATCAGCTGGGGGTTCTGGGCTCATGGGTCTGAGACTGAGGAGACTCAAGACCCATATTGAGGTCAATAGTGAAGGATGGGTGGACCTCTGGCTGAGTGGGAGCCCTTTGTTTCCACTCTAGCCTTTTTGGTTGAAGAGGAGGGGCTTGTTCAATCATAGTAGATTGAACAGGGGTTCGTTTGGTACGTCTCTGGTATGTAACAGTAATGGGTGGAGAAGGTAGATTTGGGATGGTGAGGGTAGTTGCTGGTGTGGGTTCATCACCTGTGGGGTGAACAGGGATGTCACCAGGAGCCATTGGCTCAATCATACCTGGAAGTAGTGCGGTATCTCTTCCAGTGTAGTTGGTAGACACTCTCTCAAGATCTTGAAGATGGTCGGCCTCATTTGGGAGCAGACAGAGCAGCTGCACAGACAAGCTTACCCTGATCCAGCTCACAGTTGATTATGTGCTGGAGAAACCTGGATACATAAAGAATGTGTCCCTTTGTAGATTTCCCATAAGGTTAGTCAGCATAAAACCTTGAATAGTTGAAGCGGAGGCTTTGTACCAACCCGTGAACTAAGCACCCAAGTTCATACGGGATTTGATCCATCCCCCAATTTGTTAGTAGACAGTGAAGAACCACATGCAGCAGGAACTTCCCTTGTAGGGAAGTTGAATTTGTAGACCGTTGACCTGCTTACATCTCCACCGTATCCCATTTGGAGATAAGAACTATCTAAATCTGATTTGGGAATTCCGTCGGAGCGCCCTCATCATGGAGCTCGAGATGCTCCCTGATGATCTGTTCAGAGATGACCAACTCTTGGCCACAAATGCTTGACCTTATAGCACGAACCCGTTTAGGTTTCAATCCGACCATTTGCCCCAAATTCGGACATTTGGTTTGAGTAGATGGTAGGGGTTTACGGTCAAAGCAGTTAGTATGAAGATTGGGCTAGGAAAGAAATGATATCTGAGAAGTCAGCATCCCTTGAAGAGTCAAGGAGTGCGACCTGGTGTGCTGAGAGCTTTAGATAACAGTAGAATAGTTCTGAGTAAGGTAAATTGGAGAAGAAGAAAGCTTTTAGGGCAGTAATTTGGGTAAAAAGAGTGTAAGTGATTAACCGGAAGTATTTAAATGGGTGAAATGGCGGTTTAAGGGTGGTTTGGGATAAGATGATGTGAGGGTTCAGTGGATGATGTGACATGGGCGGTAAGGTTAGACCATTTAAATAATCCGACATCATTAACAAATCTTTACTTTTTACAGTGTGGGGCCCAAAAGATTTCCGTTACACAGTAAAATCTTTCTTCCGAGTATAAAGCATTTCCGAAGGTAAAGTTCTTCCGAAGGCAAATTTACTTCCGAAGGTAAATTGCTTACTTCCGAGAGTATATGTTGCGTTTCATGGAGTGTGTTAAGTGCTTCGGAAGTAGATCTGAGTTGAACTCAATCGCTTCTTCCGAAGACTTAACACTCTTCCGAGAAGAAAATTATCCTTGGAGAAATTTGCTTCGGAAGATATGCAAGACATCTTCCGAGGGTTAATTTCTTTCTTCGGAAGAACTTATACTTAGATAATTTAGAAAAGATCTTTTGTAACAGGGCTTAGATTGTTTTGACATAAGACTTTACACATTAAAAGGTTTTCAATTGAGATTAACTAATCAATGTTTATCATCCCAATAGCTGTAATGAGATATTTAAATCTCTGTTCATCAAATGCTTTAGTGAACAAATCAGCATATTGTTCATTTGAATCAACTTTGATTAGTTTGATAAGATTTTTCTCATGAATATCTCTAATGAAATGATACCTGATATCAATGTGCTTTGTCTTGGAGTGCTTCACTGGATTTTCAGTAATGGATATAGCACTGTTGTTGTCAATGTGGATAGGAGTGCTCATGAAGTTGAATCCATAGTCTATCATCTGGTTTTGAATTCACAGCAGCTGAGCACAGCAACTAGCAGCAGCAATGTATTCAGCTTCAGCAGTTGATGTAGAGAACAGGATTGCTTTTTGCATTGCCATGAGATGATCCTTCCACCAAGAAATTGACATCCACCTGATGTTGATTTCTTGTTGATGTTGCAGCCACCATAATCGCTATCAGAGTAACCATAGAGATTAAAATCACTATTTCTTGGATACCAGAGACCTAATTTAGGTGCTCCTTTGAGGTATCTGAGGATTCTCTTGGCAGCATTAGGTGAGACACCTTTGGAGCAGCCTGATATCTTGCACAGATGCAAGTTGCAAACATGATATCAGGTCTACTTGCTGTGAGATACATCAGAGAACCAATGATTGCTCTATACTGATGTTGATCAGTATCCTCCCCCTCAGAATCAGGCAGAGATCATGGTTTCTGGGTATGGGTGTCTTTGCTGCTTTACAATCCTTCATATCAAATCTCTCTAAGATATCATTGACATACTTAGATTGATTGATGAAGAACCCTTCCTTCAATTGCTTTTACTGAATTCCAAGGAAAAGTCCATTTTTCCCATGGAACTCATCTCGAACTTCTTCTTCATAATGCTCTCAAAGTCTTTGCACATTTGGTCATTTGAGGAACCAAATATGATGTCATCAACATAGACTTGAACAAGCAAATGTCTTTCCCCAGACTTTCTAATGAAGAGAGTCTTATCAATGGTACCTCTAGTATAACCATTCTTCAGAAGAAATTGAGACAATGTCTCATACCACAGCCTAGGTGCTTGGTGCAGCCCATATAGAGCTTTATCCAACTTGCACACATAGTTTGGATGCTGTGGGTCTTCAAATCCTGGAGGCTGGCATACATAGACTTCCCTATCTATATCCCCATATAGAAAGGCACACTTGACATCAAGCTGGTAGACAGTGAAATTCTTGGATGCAGCATAAGCAAGGAAGATCCTAACTGCCTCAAGTCTTGCAACAGGTGCAAAGACATCAGTATAATCGATTCCTTCCTCTTGAGTGTATCCTTGAACCACCAGTCTTGCCTTGTTCTTGATAATCAAGCCTCTATCATCTCTTTGTTCCTGAAATACCCATTTGGTGCCTATAGGTACTTGACCAGATGGTAGCGGACATAGGTTCCAAACCTTTTGTCTTTTGAATTGAAGCAGCTCCTCTTGCATTGATTCAACCCAGCTACTATCTTTCAAGGCATCTTCCACCTTCTTGGGTTCCATTTGGGATAAAAAGCATGAGTACAAGCAGACATTCCCATTATGAGTTTGTCCTCTTGTTCTCACACCCTCAGAGACTTCCCCTATGATTTTCAGCTGGATGAGTATTGTGAATTCTGAGTCTTGGAATCACCTCCAGTTGCAAAGATATCCAAGTTGGACATATTTTGCTCAGGAGCTTGAATACTTGGTCCAGCTGTGTTTCAAGCTCATTCAATGAGGACTGATTGAATGAAGAGAAACATCATCATTTCTTTGCTGTGAAGCATCATTAACAGTTGCCTGTTCCTTCAAAATGCTGCTTCCATCAGCTTGGTGTTGTGCAGGATCACCTGAAGAGTTGAAAATCAGCAGGTGAATCCCTTGTTGAAGTTCCACTATCTCTTGAAATGGTTATGCTGTCAGATCTTTCAATAGTGGGAACTTGATTTTTGCAGCTCTTGGAGAACTTGGAGTAGGTCTGGGAAGCTCAAACAGTTGATCTTCATCAGATACTTTGAGCACCTGTTCCAGCTGAAACATTCTCACAATGGTTTAGAATAGTTTGGAAACAATTCTAAATCAAAGATATGATCAGGGCCATTCCCCTAACACAAGGAGTGTGCTCATTACTACAATGTTGGAAGATTCCTCAAATTGTTGGTTTTTAATATTATAAACCCTGTATGCTTTAGAATAGGAGGAATATCCAACAAAGATAGCATCATCTGACTTTTCAGCAAATTTTGCCAAATTGTCTTTTGTGTTAAGTATGGTACACCTGCTGCCAAAGGACCTTAGAAAGCCAATGAACGGTGGCCTCTTGTTCCATAACTCATAAGGGGTCTTTCCATGTGGCTTTACTACAAGAACTCTGTTCTGCACATAGCATGCAGTGCTGACTGCCTCTGCCCAGAATGTTAGAGGCAGCTTTGAATCAGCTAACATAGTCCGAGCAGCCTCAATAAGTGTCCTATTTCTCCTCTCAGCAACACCATTTTGTTGAGGAGTTTCTAGGAGCACTGTATTGTCTGCAATCCCTTTTGAGTTACAAATGAGTCAAGAACAAAGTTCTTAAACTCAGTCCCTTGATCACTTCTAATTATTTTAACCTTGTGATCAACTTGATTTTCTATTTTAAAATAAAAGATTTTAAAGTTTCAGCAGTTTCATCTTTAGTTCTTAAAAAGAATACCCATGTAAATCTAGTAAATCATCAACGACCACAAGGCATATGATTTCCTTCCAATGCTCATTATACTTGTGGGACCAAATAGATCCATGTGCAATAAGTGTAATGGAGTGGTGATAGAGTTAACAACTTTGGATTTATGAGAAGCACCTTGTTGTGTCCCTTTCAGGCAAAGCAACACAGTTATCTTT